>OW119933.1:85398179-85570977 GCA_933210815.1 Meta bourneti
GTCACGAATGCCAGAAAGTCGGCAAAAACAACGATAAGAGAAAGGCCCCTATGAAGCTGGTTCCCGTTATTTCGGAGATTTTCTCCAAAATAAATATTGACGCGGTGGGTCCCCTTCCAGAGAGCACAAAACGAAATAAATACATAATCACAGCGATTTGTTTAGCCTCTAAATATCCCGAAGCTATTCCCGTTCCGGATATTACGTCGGCGAATGTAATTAACGCTCTAATTATGGTTTTTTCACGTATGGGATTTCCTAAAGAAGTCCAAAGCGACTTGGGAAGGTCCTTCACCAGTGTTTTATCATCAGAGTTTTTTAAAAGATTCGGGATTCATGTGACTCACAGTTCAGGGTGCCATCCCCAAAGCAACCCTGTTGAGAGATTTCATTCCTCGGTTAAGAGGGTTCTCAAAGTGTTGTGTTTGGAGACGGGAGAGGACTGGGAGCATAATTTGCCAGCGGCTTTGTTTGCTCTTCGAACTGTTACTCACGAAAGTACGGGGTTTAGCCCGGCAGAATTAGTGCACGGACGGAATCTTCGTACCCCCCAGACTTTGATTTTTGAAAATTGGTTAGAGCCGGATAACTCGGATCCAAATGTAGTCGAATATATTTTGGGAATAACCAATAGGCTAAAAAAATGGATGGAGCTTGCGGCCGAACAAATGACCGACAAGCAGAGCAAACGAAAATTGTGGTATGACAAGAATGCCGTATCGCGGGTTTTTAGGGTTGGAGATCAGGTGCTGGTATTGTCCACGTCGAAGTTAAACAAGATGGCAGTGAACTGGATAGGGCCAGGGACTGTGACCAGTAAAATCTCCGATACAAATTATCTGGTGGACCTCCCAGAGAAAAGGGATAAATCCACAATATACCATGTGAACCTCATTAAGCCCTATTTCAAGCGACCCGAATGTGTTAATTTGATAATGGACGAGGAGAGTGAAGAGGTGGAGCAGGAGGCAGAAATACCTTACCCCTTACCCGATCCTACTCAATTTGATCTCCAGGAGATGATAAGAGAGAGCGCTTTGGTGGAAAGGTTAACGGTGGAACAGATAGGGAGTTTTGGGTGCATGTTGCGAAATCATAGCAAGGTGTTCTCCTCGGACCCGGGTTCTACGCCCCTGTTAGAGATGGATATCGAGCTTACCAGTAGTGAGCCCGTTAGAGCTAGGCCCTACCGCATGTCTCCTAGACAAACAGAAATTTTGAGGGAGGAGATTACAAGACTTTTGGATTTGGGGGTGATAGAAGTGGGGCAGTCCGATTACGCATCGCCCATGATTCTGGTAGAAAGTCAGGGAAAACCACCACGTCCTTGTGTGGATTACCGGCGATTGAATGCCATTACCAGAATCCAGTCGTTTCCTCTCCCCAATATAGAAGAGGTAGTAGAGCGGGTTAGTGCCGCACCTTATATAACGGTGATGGATTTAACGAAAGGTTACTTTCAAATTCCTTTGAAAAAAGTGCGCAGAGGTACGCCGCTTTTGTGACGCCATTTGGAGCGTTTATTCCCAAAAAGATGATGTTTGGGCTGGTGAACGCTCCCTTTTCTTTTTGCAAGCTAATGGCTCAGGTTTTGGGAGGTTTGGAGAGAATTGCATCTCCTTATATTGATGACATTGCAATTTATTCAAAAACATTCGAAGAGCACGTTAAGGATGTGAGTTCGGTATTGGATAGGTTGTTAGAGGCACGGCTTACTGTAAAGCCTTCTAAGTGCAAATTTGCGCAAGACCATGTTAGGTTTTTGGGTCACGAAGTGGGAAGTGGCAAACGCTCCCCTAGTGAAGCAAAAATTAGGGCCATTCATGAATTCCCCAGCCCAACAACGAAGACGCAAATTAGGTCGTTTTTAGGGTTGAGTGGTTATTATGCCAAGTACGTCCAAAATTACAGCGTCATCGCGGTCCCCTTAACAAATGCGTTGAAAGGGAAAACCCGGAAAGAGAAGGTAGATTGGAATGAGGAGTGTCAGGCGGCTTTCGAGGCACTGAAGAATGCTTTAGTAACCAAGCCCGTCTTGTATGCTCCGGATTATTCGAGAGAGTTCACGATGCAAACGGATGCCAGCGATTCCGGTGTGGGTGTTGTTTTGTCCCAAAAGATCGAGGAGGATGAGCACCCCATAATTTATCTCAGTAAGAAGTTTTCGAGAGCAGAGCGAAACTACGCAGTGGTCGAACGCGAGCTCGCAGCCATCGTATATGGCGTAAGGAAACTCCACTACTATCTGGACGGTCAACTTTTTGTTATAGAGACGGACCACGACCCCCTGACCTACCTGAATAAAATGATTGGGACGAATGGTCGTTTAACTCGATGGGCCCTGTTTCTACAACAGTACCGATTTGAGGTAAGACATAAGCCGGGGAGCAAAAATGGCAACGCGGATGGTCTCAGTAGAGCTGGAAATCAGAAAATTTAGGAAGGTGTCCAAAACCAAGACATCATCAATTTTATTTTTACTTGTATTTTTAGGTGTTATTTTCGTTAATATTATGTAATGTAAATATTTGTTAGTTGGTATGTAAAGATTTGTCACTAGATCGCACAACTGAGATTTAGTTTCGGAACCCAAATTTGTATTTCCGAAGCATGTTATTTTGGTTAAAACTCAATGTTTAGTATGAGTTGAGGATTCCGGGGATTCGGGTGAATGCCTCTCAGGGGACTATCTTAAGATGGGCTTACTTTCAGGTTTAGCCGAAGTTTCCAGGTTACCTTGGAAACTTCGTCTTTATGGGGGGAGGAGTTGTGACGAAGCATCTTACACTCCTTTTCCCGGAGGTGTTCCTCTCCCCTTTCAGACTATGGAGGCGCCGATCAGCCCAGCAGCCATGGTTCGGTGCCGGGGCACAAAAGGTGAATGGGAACCGAAGCCCCTTCATCTCTGCCGACGCTCCCAGGGTTTTGAAGGAATTCGGGGACAGTTCGTCTCGGCGGCGCCCGAACATTCTGGAACTCATGAGAAAAAAAAAAAGAAAAATCCACCAGGAGGAGAACTTTGACCAATGGGGGACGAGAGGACGTCCCCCACCGCCTTTTGCCGACCCGAGTCCGGGGAGGATGAAGGCAGACGACGCTAGAACTTCAACGGTGTTGGGAGTGTCTCTCAGAGGTCCCAGAAAGGGTACCGCCTTTAAGTCCCGTTGCGGGCAAATTTGTTTTCTGTACTGTACATATTTCATGTAACTGGAGATATTTCTTTGTTATTAAATAATCCAGAAAGCAGTACAACCATTAGTACTCATTTATACGATTTCCCACCACATAGTGTGAAGCCGCTACAGCTATTAATTATATTTCTATTGGTGGCAGCTTATCGGATGCAGATTTTCATTAAATCAAATCTGCGGACCCGTTCGTCGTTACTGTACTGAACTCTATAGTCAACTACAGCGTAAGCCGCGTCCCAGACGTTTGAAGGAGAGCAGTCGACTTCAGCGTGAGCCGGGCGTTTAACTCTTCAAAGGAGCCGATCCAGATCTCTGAAATCAGCGAGTCAACTTCAGCGTGAGTCGGGCGCTAAACTCTTTAAAGGAGCTGTTCCAGACCTCTGAAATCAGCGAGTCAACTACAGCGTGTGCCGCGTCCAGACGTTTGAAGGAGCGCAGTCAACTCCAGCGTGAGCAAAGCGACGGAGTGGAATCTTGGACCCGACCTTGCGAGATTGATGACAAGGGAGCCTGATGTTCTGATGTGGGAAAAGGTAGGCCTATTTGGAGATTTTTCTTTTGAGAGGCATAATTCTATGTAGTTTTCCAAATTGTTAGCGAGAGAGTTTATATTCAGTGAAAGTAGGGTAAAACTTTAGTGTTTAATTTAATTTAATGGCATTAGCAATTGTGTTTTCAGTGTATTTTGTTAAAGTTAAATTTACTTCAGAGTGATACCTAGTGTGGGAATTTGTACATCTAAGAAAGTAAGGTTTATTATTGTGCATTGTGTGATTAGTAGATGATAAGAACTCAGTTTTGAAATCTAGTTGACAACTTTTCTTCGGAGTAGAGAATTTATTTTTGATCTAGTAAGAAATTGTAGAAGTTTAGTGTGTATCGTTGAGAGTACCCTTAATTCATTTAGTAATGTAATATTAATAATTTTATTAAGGTAATATTAATTCATTTAGGGTAAAATATGGCTTATTTAAAAAAGCAGAAAAAGCAGGTCTTATTATTATTAGCGGCAGAATTTGAAGTTAGCGTATCTAGCTCAGATGTTGTTAAAAATATCATTCGGTCCATATTGAGTGCACCGGATTATGATGAGGAGACCGGAATAGCTTTTGTGGATAGGATTTTGGATGAATTAGAACAAGAACGTCTTGATAAAGTAGCAGAACAAGAACGTCTTGATAGTTTAGCAGAGCGCGCGCATGAGTTGGAGAAATTAAAAATTAAGGCTTCATTTGGGAACGCAAGTTTGGCGTCAACTACTACGCCAGCTGAGGAAATTGTTAGGCGCGTAAATTTAAAGGACTTAGTGCCTAAATTTGATCCCAAGGTGTTGGACATCGCCCTATTTTTCATGATTTTTGAGCGGCAAGCGAACAAAGAAAGTGTGCCAGAAAACAAGTGGGTGTCCCAATTAATTCCTTTATTGCCTGCGGATGTTTCTGAAATTATAGTTAAAATACCAAGGGAATGGAATGATGATTATTATCATGTTAAAAAGGTATTATTAAAGAGATTTAGACTCAGCTCCGGAGACCTGAGAATTAAATTCGAAGAACATGGAAGAAAGGTTGGGGCGTCATGGTCAGATCTTGTGTTTGAATTAAAAGGGTATTTAGACAATTGGCTGGAGTCGGTTGAGGTGACTGATTTTGATTCACTTAAGGAGTTAATGCTGGTAGAGCAACTTAAAAGGAGAGCGTCGCCCGCAGCCCGAGACCATTATCTAGATCAATGGGAAGAATTCAAAAAGGCGTCGGATTTGGCGGTTAAACTTGACCATTACGAGAGCGTCCGGCGTAATTATAAAATGAAGGAAGTCAGAACATGGGAAAAACGTCCCTTTGGTAAAGAAAGGAATGACTATGCCTCCGTGAAGGACAGGCGCGAGTTTAAAAACGGGGAAGGAAAGCCCAGGGAGAAAGAGCGAGGAAAAGGAGATGCTTTAATCACGGAAAATAAGGGTTTTGATAGGAAAAAGCCAGTAGTCTGTTTTTTGTGCAATGAGCCAGGTCACATTAGGCCCCTCTGTCCCCAGTTAGCAAAAAAAAGATTAGAAGGGTTGAATAATCTGAGTGGGTTAAGCGAGAGTTTTAGACCTTTCATCAGCACTATATCTGTAAATGGAATAGAACGAAGTTGTTTGCGTGACAGTGGAAGCGGCATTGATGTATGCGTGAGGAGTTGGATTGATCCAGAGGATTTTACGGGTGAAGTAATTTGGTTACGCCAACCTTTAGACCCCGAATGCAAGTGTCTGCCGTTAGCGAGAGTTGAGCTAGAAGGGGATTTCGGGAAATTTGTAACGAAGGTCGCCGTGAAATCGGATGCTTTGGATCAGGGTTACTACATATTAGGGAACAAAACTGCCCAACTTTTAGAAGATAATAGGAAAAACCCAACCCCTATTAATGCCATTACGCGAAGTAGGGCGAGGGAAGAGCAGCGAGCTCAAGTAGTCGAAGGCGCAAATGAAACGAGAGCTTCCATTCATAATTCGTCACAGAGCCCTGAGGAGGAAGAACTACCCTTTCCCCCGGAGTTATCCACGCAGGAGAATAATAGTTTGGCTGGAGTCTCGTCCCGGGAGTTCGAATCGGCACAGAGGAACTGTGATTCTTTGAAATCGTGTTGGGAACTTTCCGAGAAAGGGGACGAATTCCAGGTATTGAAGGGAAAATTAACGCGTGTGGTGGAGTCGAAGCGGGGAGAAAAAAGAGTACAGTTATGCATTCCCTTAAAGTATCGGGAGAAAATTATGGCATTGTGCCACGAGGATGTAGCTGGTCATTTGGGGGCGACCAAAACGAAGGATAGGGTTTTAAGGCAATTTTACTGGCCCCGGTGTTACCCCGAGTTAGAGTCCTGGGTAAAAAATTGTCACGAATGCCAGAAAGTCGGCAAAAACAACGATAAGAGAAAGGCCCCTATGAAGCTGGTTCCCGTTATTTCGGAGATTTTCTCCAAAATAAATATTGACGCGGTGGGTCCCCTTCCAGAGAGCACAAAACGAAATAAATACATAATCACAGCGATTTGTTTAGCCTCTAAATATCCCGAAGCTATTCCCGTTCCGGATATTACGTCGGCGAATGTAATTAACGCTCTAATTATGGTTTTTTCACGTATGGGATTTCCTAAAGAAGTCCAAAGCGACTTGGGAAGGTCCTTCACCAGTGTTTTATCATCAGAGTTTTTTAAAAGATTCGGGATTCATGTGACTCACAGTTCAGGGTGCCATCCCCAAAGCAACCCTGTTGAGAGATTTCATTCCTCGGTTAAGAGGGTTCTCAAAGTGTTGTGTTTGGAGACGGGAGAGGACTGGGAGCATAATTTGCCAGCGGCTTTGTTTGCTCTTCGAACTGTTACTCACGAAAGTACGGGGTTTAGCCCGGCAGAATTAGTGCACGGACGGAATCTTCGTACCCCCCAGACTTTGATTTTTGAAAATTGGTTAGAGCCGGATAACTCGGATCCAAATGTAGTCGAATATATTTTGGGAATAACCAATAGGCTAAAAAAATGGATGGAGCTTGCGGCCGAACAAATGACCGACAAGCAGAGCAAACGAAAATTGTGGTATGACAAGAATGCCGTATCGCGGGTTTTTAGGGTTGGAGATCAGGTGCTGGTATTGTCCACGTCGAAGTTAAACAAGATGGCAGTGAACTGGATAGGGCCAGGGACTGTGACCAGTAAAATCTCCGATACAAATTATCTGGTGGACCTCCCAGAGAAAAGGGATAAATCCACAATATACCATGTGAACCTCATTAAGCCCTATTTCAAGCGACCCGAATGTGTTAATTTGATAATGGACGAGGAGAGTGAAGAGGTGGAGCAGGAGGCAGAAATACCTTACCCCTTACCCGATCCTACTCAATTTGATCTCCAGGAGATGATAAGAGAGAGCGCTTTGGTGGAAAGGTTAACGGTGGAACAGATAGGGAGTTTTGGGTGCATGTTGCGAAATCATAGCAAGGTGTTCTCCTCGGACCCGGGTTCTACGCCCCTGTTAGAGATGGATATCGAGCTTACCAGTAGTGAGCCCGTTAGAGCTAGGCCCTACCGCATGTCTCCTAGACAAACAGAAATTTTGAGGGAGGAGATTACAAGACTTTTGGATTTGGGGGTGATAGAAGTGGGGCAGTCCGATTACGCATCGCCCATGATTCTGGTAGAAAGTCAGGGAAAACCACCACGTCCTTGTGTGGATTACCGGCGATTGAATGCCATTACCAGAATCCAGTCGTTTCCTCTCCCCAATATAGAAGAGGTAGTAGAGCGGGTTAGTGCCGCACCTTATATAACGGTGATGGATTTAACGAAAGGTTACTTTCAAATTCCTTTGAAAAAAGTGCGCAGAGGTACGCCGCTTTTGTGACGCCATTTGGAGCGTTTATTCCCAAAAAGATGATGTTTGGGCTGGTGAACGCTCCCTTTTCTTTTTGCAAGCTAATGGCTCAGGTTTTGGGAGGTTTGGAGAGAATTGCATCTCCTTATATTGATGACATTGCAATTTATTCAAAAACATTCGAAGAGCACGTTAAGGATGTGAGTTCGGTATTGGATAGGTTGTTAGAGGCACGGCTTACTGTAAAGCCTTCTAAGTGCAAATTTGCGCAAGACCATGTTAGGTTTTTGGGTCACGAAGTGGGAAGTGGCAAACGCTCCCCTAGTGAAGCAAAAATTAGGGCCATTCATGAATTCCCCAGCCCAACAACGAAGACGCAAATTAGGTCGTTTTTAGGGTTGAGTGGTTATTATGCCAAGTACGTCCAAAATTACAGCGTCATCGCGGTCCCCTTAACAAATGCGTTGAAAGGGAAAACCCGGAAAGAGAAGGTAGATTGGAATGAGGAGTGTCAGGCGGCTTTCGAGGCACTGAAGAATGCTTTAGTAACCAAGCCCGTCTTGTATGCTCCGGATTATTCGAGAGAGTTCACGATGCAAACGGATGCCAGCGATTCCGGTGTGGGTGTTGTTTTGTCCCAAAAGATCGAGGAGGATGAGCACCCCATAATTTATCTCAGTAAGAAGTTTTCGAGAGCAGAGCGAAACTACGCAGTGGTCGAACGCGAGCTCGCAGCCATCGTATATGGCGTAAGGAAACTCCACTACTATCTGGACGGTCAACTTTTTGTTATAGAGACGGACCACGACCCCCTGACCTACCTGAATAAAATGATTGGGACGAATGGTCGTTTAACTCGATGGGCCCTGTTTCTACAACAGTACCGATTTGAGGTAAGACATAAGCCGGGGAGCAAAAATGGCAACGCGGATGGTCTCAGTAGAGCTGGAAATCAGAAAATTTAGGAAGGTGTCCAAAACCAAGACATCATCAATTTTATTTTTACTTGTATTTTTAGGTGTTATTTTCGTTAATATTATGTAATGTAAATATTTGTTAGTTGGTATGTAAAGATTTGTCACTAGATCGCACAACTGAGATTTAGTTTCGGAACCCAAATTTGTATTTCCGAAGCATGTTATTTTGGTTAAAACTCAATGTTTAGTATGAGTTGAGGATTCCGGGGATTCGGGTGAATGCCTCTCAGGGGACTATCTTAAGATGGGCTTACTTTCAGGTTTAGCCGAAGTTTCCAGGTTACCTTGGAAACTTCGTCTTTATGGGGGGAGGAGTTGTGACGAAGCATCTTACACTCCTTTTCCCGGAGGTGTTCCTCTCCCCTTTCAGACTATGGAGGCGCCGATCAGCCCAGCAGCCATGGTTCGGTGCCGGGGCACAAAAGGTGAATGGGAACCGAAGCCCCTTCATCTCTGCCGACGCTCCCAGGGTTTTGAAGGAATTCGGGGACAGTTCGTCTCGGCGGCGCCCGAACATTCTGGAACTCATGAGAAAAAAAAAAAGAAAAATCCACCAGGAGGAGAACTTTGACCAATGGGGGACGAGAGGACGTCCCCCACCGCCTTTTGCCGACCCGAGTCCGGGGAGGATGAAGGCAGACGACGCTAGAACTTCAACGGTGTTGGGAGTGTCTCTCAGAGGTCCCAGAAAGGGTACCGCCTTTAAGTCCCGTTGCGGGCAAATTTGTTTTCTGTACTGTACATATTTCATGTAACTGGAGATATTTCTTTGTTATTAAATAATCCAGAAAGCAGTACAACCATTAGTACTCATTTATACGATTTCCCACCACATAGTGTGAAGCCGCTACAGCTATTAATTATATTTCTATTGGTGGCAGCTTATCGGATGCAGATTTTCATTAAATCAAATCTGCGGACCCGTTCGTCGTTACTGTACTGAACTCTATAGTCAACTACAGCGTAAGCCGCGTCCCAGACGTTTGAAGGAGAGCAGTCGACTTCAGCGTGAGCCGGGCGTTTAACTCTTCAAAGGAGCCGATCCAGATCTCTGAAATCAGCGAGTCAACTTCAGCGTGAGTCGGGCGCTAAACTCTTTAAAGGAGCTGTTCCAGACCTCTGAAATCAGCGAGTCAACTACAGCGTGTGCCGCGTCCAGACGTTTGAAGGAGCGCAGTCAACTCCAGCGTGAGCAAAGCGACGGAGTGGAATCTTGGACCCGACCTTGCGAGATTGATGACAAGGGAGCCTGATGTTCTGATGTGGGAAAAGGTAGGCCTATTTGGAGATTTTTCTTTTGAGAGGCATAATTCTATGTAGTTTTCCAAATTGTTAGCGAGAGAGTTTATATTCAGTGAAAGTAGGGTAAAACTTTAGTGTTTAATTTAATTTAATGGCATTAGCAATTGTGTTTTCAGTGTATTTTGTTAAAGTTAAATTTACTTCAGAGTGATACCTAGTGTGGGAATTTGTACATCTAAGAAAGTAAGGTTTATTATTGTGCATTGTGTGATTAGTAGATGATAAGAACTCAGTTTTGAAATCTAGTTGACAACTTTTCTTCGGAGTAGAGAATTTATTTTTGATCTAGTAAGAAATTGTAGAAGTTTAGTGTGTATCGTTGAGAGTACCCTTAATTCATTTAGTAATGTAATATTAATAATTTTATTAAGGTAATATTAATTCATTTAGGGTAAAATATGGCTTATTTAAAAAAGCAGAAAAAGCAGGTCTTATTATTATTAGCGGCAGAATTTGAAGTTAGCGTATCTAGCTCAGATGTTGTTAAAAATATCATTCGGTCCATATTGAGTGCACCGGATTATGATGAGGAGACCGGAATAGCTTTTGTGGATAGGATTTTGGATGAATTAGAACAAGAACGTCTTGATAAAGTAGCAGAACAAGAACGTCTTGATAGTTTAGCAGAGCGCGCGCATGAGTTGGAGAAATTAAAAATTAAGGCTTCATTTGGGAACGCAAGTTTGGCGTCAACTACTACGCCAGCTGAGGAAATTGTTAGGCGCGTAAATTTAAAGGACTTAGTGCCTAAATTTGATCCCAAGGTGTTGGACATCGCCCTATTTTTCATGATTTTTGAGCGGCAAGCGAACAAAGAAAGTGTGCCAGAAAACAAGTGGGTGTCCCAATTAATTCCTTTATTGCCTGCGGATGTTTCTGAAATTATAGTTAAAATACCAAGGGAATGGAATGATGATTATTATCATGTTAAAAAGGTATTATTAAAGAGATTTAGACTCAGCTCCGGAGACCTGAGAATTAAATTCGAAGAACATGGAAGAAAGGTTGGGGCGTCATGGTCAGATCTTGTGTTTGAATTAAAAGGGTATTTAGACAATTGGCTGGAGTCGGTTGAGGTGACTGATTTTGATTCACTTAAGGAGTTAATGCTGGTAGAGCAACTTAAAAGGAGAGCGTCGCCCGCAGCCCGAGACCATTATCTAGATCAATGGGAAGAATTCAAAAAGGCGTCGGATTTGGCGGTTAAACTTGACCATTACGAGAGCGTCCGGCGTAATTATAAAATGAAGGAAGTCAGAACATGGGAAAAACGTCCCTTTGGTAAAGAAAGGAATGACTATGCCTCCGTGAAGGACAGGCGCGAGTTTAAAAACGGGGAAGGAAAGCCCAGGAGAAAGAGCGAGGAAAAGGAGATGCTTTAATCACGGAAAATAAGGGTTTTGATAGGAAAAAGCCAGTAGTCTGTTTTTTGTGCAATGAGCCAGGTCACATTAGGCCCCTCTGTCCCCAGTTAGCAAAAAAAAGATTAGAAGGGTTGAATAATCTGAGTGGGTTAAGCGAGAGTTTTAGACCTTTCATCAGCACTATATCTGTAAATGGAATAGAACGAAGTTGTTTGCGTGACAGTGGAAGCGGCATTGATGTATGCGTGAGGAGTTGGATTGATCCAGAGGATTTTACGGGTGAAGTAATTTGGTTACGCCAACCTTTAGACCCCGAATGCAAGTGTCTGCCGTTAGCGAGAGTTGAGCTAGAAGGGGATTTCGGGAAATTTGTAACGAAGGTCGCCGTGAAATCGGATGCTTTGGATCAGGGTTACTACATATTAGGGAACAAAACTGCCCAACTTTTAGAAGATAATAGGAAAAACCCAACCCCTATTAATGCCATTACGCGAAGTAGGGCGAGGGAAGAGCAGCGAGCTCAAGTAGTCGAAGGCGCAAATGAAACGAGAGCTTCCATTCATAATTCGTCACAGAGCCCTGAGGAGGAAGAACTACCCTTTCCCCCGGAGTTATCCACGCAGGAGAATAATAGTTTGGCTGGAGTCTCGTCCCGGGAGTTCGAATCGGCACAGAGGAACTGTGATTCTTTGAAATCGTGTTGGGAACTTTCCGAGAAAGGGGACGAATTCCAGGTATTGAAGGGAAAATTAACGCGTGTGGTGGAGTCGAAGCGGGGAGAAAAAAGAGTACAGTTATGCATTCCCTTAAAGTATCGGGAGAAAATTATGGCATTGTGCCACGAGGATGTAGCTGGTCATTTGGGGGCGACCAAAACGAAGGATAGGGTTTTAAGGCAATTTTACTGGCCCCGGTGTTACCCCGAGTTAGAGTCCTGGGTAAAAAATTGTCACGAATGCCAGAAAGTCGGCAAAAACAACGATAAGAGAAAGGCCCCTATGAAGCTGGTTCCCGTTATTTCGGAGATTTTCTCCAAAATAAATATTGACGCGGTGGGTCCCCTTCCAGAGAGCACAAAACGAAATAAATACATAATCACAGCGATTTGTTTAGCCTCTAAATATCCCGAAGCTATTCCCGTTCCGGATATTACGTCGGCGAATGTAATTAACGCTCTAATTATGGTTTTTTCACGTATGGGATTTCCTAAAGAAGTCCAAAGCGACTTGGGAAGGTCCTTCACCAGTGTTTTATCATCAGAGTTTTTTAAAAGATTCGGGATTCATGTGACTCACAGTTCAGGGTGCCATCCCCAAAGCAACCCTGTTGAGAGATTTCATTCCTCGGTTAAGAGGGTTCTCAAAGTGTTGTGTTTGGAGACGGGAGAGGACTGGGAGCATAATTTGCCAGCGGCTTTGTTTGCTCTTCGAACTGTTACTCACGAAAGTACGGGGTTTAGCCCGGCAGAATTAGTGCACGGACGGAATCTTCGTACCCCCCAGACTTTGATTTTTGAAAATTGGTTAGAGCCGGATAACTCGGATCCAAATGTAGTCGAATATATTTTGGGAATAACCAATAGGCTAAAAAAATGGATGGAGCTTGCGGCCGAACAAATGACCGACAAGCAGAGCAAACGAAAATTGTGGTATGACAAGAATGCCGTATCGCGGGTTTTTAGGGTTGGAGATCAGGTGCTGGTATTGTCCACGTCGAAGTTAAACAAGATGGCAGTGAACTGGATAGGGCCAGGGACTGTGACCAGTAAAATCTCCGATACAAATTATCTGGTGGACCTCCCAGAGAAAAGGGATAAATCCACAATATACCATGTGAACCTCATTAAGCCCTATTTCAAGCGACCCGAATGTGTTAATTTGATAATGGACGAGGAGAGTGAAGAGGTGGAGCAGGAGGCAGAAATACCTTACCCCTTACCCGATCCTACTCAATTTGATCTCCAGGAGATGATAAGAGAGAGCGCTTTGGTGGAAAGGTTAACGGTGGAACAGATAGGGAGTTTTGGGTGCATGTTGCGAAATCATAGCAAGGTGTTCTCCTCGGACCCGGGTTCTACGCCCCTGTTAGAGATGGATATCGAGCTTACCAGTAGTGAGCCCGTTAGAGCTAGGCCCTACCGCATGTCTCCTAGACAAACAGAAATTTTGAGGGAGGAGATTACAAGACTTTTGGATTTGGGGGTGATAGAAGTGGGGCAGTCCGATTACGCATCGCCCATGATTCTGGTAGAAAGTCAGGGAAAACCACCACGTCCTTGTGTGGATTACCGGCGATTGAATGCCATTACCAGAATCCAGTCGTTTCCTCTCCCCAATATAGAAGAGGTAGTAGAGCGGGTTAGTGCCGCACCTTATATAACGGTGATGGATTTAACGAAAGGTTACTTTCAAATTCCTTTGAAAAAAGTGCGCAGAGGTACGCCGCTTTTGTGACGCCATTTGGAGCGTTTATTCCCAAAAAGATGATGTTTGGGCTGGTGAACGCTCCCTTTTCTTTTTGCAAGCTAATGGCTCAGGTTTTGGGAGGTTTGGAGAGAATTGCATCTCCTTATATTGATGACATTGCAATTTATTCAAAAACATTCGAAGAGCACGTTAAGGATGTGAGTTCGGTATTGGATAGGTTGTTAGAGGCACGGCTTACTGTAAAGCCTTCTAAGTGCAAATTTGCGCAAGACCATGTTAGGTTTTTGGGTCACGAAGTGGGAAGTGGCAAACGCTCCCCTAGTGAAGCAAAAATTAGGGCCATTCATGAATTCCCCAGCCCAACAACGAAGACGCAAATTAGGTCGTTTTTAGGGTTGAGTGGTTATTATGCCAAGTACGTCCAAAATTACAGCGTCATCGCGGTCCCCTTAACAAATGCGTTGAAAGGGAAAACCCGGAAAGAGAAGGTAGATTGGAATGAGGAGTGTCAGGCGGCTTTCGAGGCACTGAAGAATGCTTTAGTAACCAAGCCCGTCTTGTATGCTCCGGATTATTCGAGAGAGTTCACGATGCAAACGGATGCCAGCGATTCCGGTGTGGGTGTTGTTTTGTCCCAAAAGATCGAGGAGGATGAGCACCCCATAATTTATCTCAGTAAGAAGTTTTCGAGAGCAGAGCGAAACTACGCAGTGGTCGAACGCGAGCTCGCAGCCATCGTATATGGCGTAAGGAAACTCCACTACTATCTGGACGGTCAACTTTTTGTTATAGAGACGGACCACGACCCCCTGACCTACCTGAATAAAATGATTGGGACGAATGGTCGTTTAACTCGATGGGCCCTGTTTCTACAACAGTACCGATTTGAGGTAAGACATAAGCCGGGGAGCAAAAATGGCAACGCGGATGGTCTCAGTAGAGCTGGAAATCAGAAAATTTAGGAAGGTGTCCAAAACCAAGACATCATCAATTTTATTTTTACTTGTATTTTTAGGTGTTATTTTCGTTAATATTATGTAATGTAAATATTTGTTAGTTGGTATGTAAAGATTTGTCACTAGATCGCACAACTGAGATTTAGTTTCGGAACCCAAATTTGTATTTCCGAAGCATGTTATTTTGGTTAAAACTCAATGTTTAGTATGAGTTGAGGATTCCGGGGATTCGGGTGAATGCCTCTCAGGGGACTATCTTAAGATGGGCTTACTTTCAGGTTTAGCCGAAGTTTCCAGGTTACCTTGGAAACTTCGTCTTTATGGGGGGAGGAGTTGTGACGAAGCATCTTACACTCCTTTTCCCGGAGGTGTTCCTCTCCCCTTTCAGACTATGGAGGCGCCGATCAGCCCAGCAGCCATGGTTCGGTGCCGGGGCACAAAAGGTGAATGGGAACCGAAGCCCCTTCATCTCTGCCGACGCTCCCAGGGTTTTGAAGGAATTCGGGGACAGTTCGTCTCGGCGGCGCCCGAACATTCTGGAACTCATGAGAAAAAAAAAAAGAAAAATCCACCAGGAGGAGAACTTTGACCAATGGGGGACGAGAGGACGTCCCCCACCGCCTTTTGCCGACCCGAGTCCGGGGAGGATGAAGGCAGACGACGCTAGAACTTCAACGGTGTTGGGAGTGTCTCTCAGAGGTCCCAGAAAGGGTACCGCCTTTAAGTCCCGTTGCGGGCAAATTTGTTTTCTGTACTGTACATATTTCATGTAACTGGAGATATTTCTTTGTTATTAAATAATCCAGAAAGCAGTACAACCATTAGTACTCATTTATACGATTTCCCACCACATAGTGTGAAGCCGCTACAGCTATTAATTATATTTCTATTGGTGGCAGCTTATCGGATGCAGATTTTCATTAAATCAAATCTGCGGACCCGTTCGTCGTTACTGTACTGAACTCTATAGTCAACTACAGCGTAAGCCGCGTCCCAGACGTTTGAAGGAGAGCAGTCGACTTCAGCGTGAGCCGGGCGTTTAACTCTTCAAAGGAGCCGATCCAGATCTCTGAAATCAGCGAGTCAACTTCAGCGTGAGTCGGGCGCTAAACTCTTTAAAGGAGCTGTTCCAGACCTCTGAAATCAGCGAGTCAACTACAGCGTGTGCCGCGTCCAGACGTTTGAAGGAGCGCAGTCAACTCCAGCGTGAGCAAAGCGACGGAGTGGAATCTTGGACCCGACCTTGCGAGATTGATGACAAGGGAGCCTGATGTTCTGATGTGGGAAAAGGTAGGCCTATTTGGAGATTTTTCTTTTGAGAGGCATAATTCTATGTAGTTTTCCAAATTGTTAGCGAGAGAGTTTATATTCAGTGAAAGTAGGGTAAAACTTTAGTGTTTAATTTAATTTAATGGCATTAGCAATTGTGTTTTCAGTGTATTTTGTTAAAGTTAAATTTACTTCAGAGTGATACCTAGTGTGGGAATTTGTACATCTAAGAAAGTAAGGTTTATTATTGTGCATTGTGTGATTAGTAGATGATAAGAACTCAGTTTTGAAATCTAGTTGACAACTTTTCTTCGGAGTAGAGAATTTATTTTTGATCTAGTAAGAAATTGTAGAAGTTTAGTGTGTATCGTTGAGAGTACCCTTAATTCATTTAGTAATGTAATATTAATAATTTTATTAAGGTAATATTAATTCATTTAGGGTAAAATATGGCTTATTTAAAAAAGCAGAAAAAGCAGGTCTTATTATTATTAGCGGCAGAATTTGAAGTTAGCGTATCTAGCTCAGATGTTGTTAAAAATATCATTCGGTCCATATTGAGTGCACCGGATTATGATGAGGAGACCGGAATAGCTTTTGTGGATAGGATTTTGGATGAATTAGAACAAGAACGTCTTGATAAAGTAGCAGAACAAGAACGTCTTGATAGTTTAGCAGAGCGCGCGCATGAGTTGGAGAAATTAAAAATTAAGGCTTCATTTGGGAACGCAAGTTTGGCGTCAACTACTACGCCAGCTGAGGAAATTGTTAGGCGCGTAAATTTAAAGGACTTAGTGCCTAAATTTGATCCCAAGGTGTTGGACATCGCCCTATTTTTCATGATTTTTGAGCGGCAAGCGAACAAAGAAAGTGTGCCAGAAAACAAGTGGGTGTCCCAATTAATTCCTTTATTGCCTGCGGATGTTTCTGAAATTATAGTTAAAATACCAAGGGAATGGAATGATGATTATTATCATGTTAAAAAGGTATTATTAAAGAGATTTAGACTCAGCTCCGGAGACCTGAGAATTAAATTCGAAGAACATGGAAGAAAGGTTGGGGCGTCATGGTCAGATCTTGTGTTTGAATTAAAAGGGTATTTAGACAATTGGCTGGAGTCGGTTGAGGTGACTGATTTTGATTCACTTAAGGAGTTAATGCTGGTAGAGCAACTTAAAAGGAGAGCGTCGCCCGCAGCCCGAGACCATTATCTAGATCAATGGGAAGAATTCAAAAAGGCGTCGGATTTGGCGGTTAAACTTGACCATTACGAGAGCGTCCGGCGTAATTATAAAATGAAGGAAGTCAGAACATGGGAAAAACGTCCCTTTGGTAAAGAAAGGAATGACTATGCCTCCGTGAAGGACAGGCGCGAGTTTAAAAACGGGGAAGGAAAGCCCAGGGAGAAAGAGCGAGGAAAAGGAGATGCTTTAATCACGGAAAATAAGGGTTTTGATAGGAAAAAGCCAGTAGTCTGTTTTTTGTGCAATGAGCCAGGTCACATTAGGCCCCTCTGTCCCCAGTTAGCAAAAAAAAGATTAGAAGGGTTGAATAATCTGAGTGGGTTAAGCGAGAGTTTTAGACCTTTCATCAGCACTATATCTGTAAATGGAATAGAACGAAGTTGTTTGCGTGACAGTGGAAGCGGCATTGATGTATGCGTGAGGAGTTGGATTGATCCAGAGGATTTTACGGGTGAAGTAATTTGGTTACGCCAACCTTTAGACCCCGAATGCAAGTGTCTGCCGTTAGCGAGAGTTGAGCTAGAAGGGGATTTCGGGAAATTTGTAACGAAGGTCGCCGTGAAATCGGATGCTTTGGATCAGGGTTACTACATATTAGGGAACAAAACTGCCCAACTTTTAGAAGATAATAGGAAAAACCCAACCCCTATTAATGCCATTACGCGAAGTAGGGCGAGGGAAGAGCAGCGAGCTCAAGTAGTCGAAGGCGCAAATGAAACGAGAGCTTCCATTCATAATTCGTCACAGAGCCCTGAGGAGGAAGAACTACCCTTTCCCCCGGAGTTATCCACGCAGGAGAATAATAGTTTGGCTGGAGTCTCGTCCCGGGAGTTCGAATCGGCACAGAGGAACTGTGATTCTTTGAAATCGTGTTGGGAACTTTCCGAGAAAGGGGACGAATTCCAGGTATTGAAGGGAAAATTAACGCGTGTGGTGGAGTCGAAGCGGGGAGAAAAAAGAGTACAGTTATGCATTCCCTTAAAGTATCGGGAGAAAATTATGGCATTGTGCCACGAGGATGTAGCTGGTCATTTGGGGGCGACCAAAACGAAGGATAGGGTTTTAAGGCAATTTTACTGGCCCCGGTGTTACCCCGAGTTAGAGTCCTGGGTAAAAAATTGTCACGAATGCCAGAAAGTCGGCAAAAACAACGATAAGAGAAAGGCCCCTATGAAGCTGGTTCCCGTTATTTCGGAGATTTTCTCCAAAATAAATATTGACGCGGTGGGTCCCCTTCCAGAGAGCACAAAACGAAATAAATACATAATCACAGCGATTTGTTTAGCCTCTAAATATCCCGAAGCTATTCCCGTTCCGGATATTACGTCGGCGAATGTAATTAACGCTCTAATTATGGTTTTTTCACGTATGGGATTTCCTAAAGAAGTCCAAAGCGACTTGGGAAGGTCCTTCACCAGTGTTTTATCATCAGAGTTTTTTAAAAGATTCGGGATTCATGTGACTCACAGTTCAGGGTGCCATCCCCAAAGCAACCCTGTTGAGAGATTTCATTCCTCGGTTAAGAGGGTTCTCAAAGTGTTGTGTTTGGAGACGGGAGAGGACTGGGAGCATAATTTGCCAGCGGCTTTGTTTGCTCTTCGAACTGTTACTCACGAAAGTACGGGGTTTAGCCCGGCAGAATTAGTGCACGGACGGAATCTTCGTACCCCCCAGACTTTGATTCTTGAAAATTGGTTAGAGCCGGATAACTCGGATCCAAATGTAGTCGAATATATTTTGGGAATAACCAATAGGCTAAAAAAATGGATGGAGCTTGCGGCCGAACAAATGACCGACAAGCAGAGCAAACGAAAATTGTGGTATGACAAGAATGCCGTATCGCGGGTTTTTAGGGTTGGAGATCAGGTGCTGGTATTGTCCACGTCGAAGTTAAACAAGATGGCAGTGAACTGGATAGGGCCAGGGACTGTGACCAGTAAAATCTCCGATACAAATTATCTGGTGGACCTCCCAGAGAAAAGGGATAAATCCACAATATACCATGTGAACCTCATTAAGCCCTATTTCAAGCGACCCGAATGTGTTAATTTGATAATGGACGAGGAGAGTGAAGAGGTGGAGCAGGAGGCAGAAATACCTTACCCCTTACCCGATCCTACTCAATTTGATCTCCAGGAGATGATAAGAGAGAGCGCTTTGGTGGAAAGGTTAACGGTGGAACAGATAGGGAGTTTTGGGTGCATGTTGCGAAATCATAGCAAGGTGTTCTCCTCGGACCCGGGTTCTACGCCCCTGTTAGAGATGGATATCGAGCTTACCAGTAGTGAGCCCGTTAGAGCTAGGCCCTACCGCATGTCTCCTAGACAAACAGAAATTTTGAGGGAGGAGATTACAAGACTTTTGGATTTGGGGGTGATAGAAGTGGGGCAGTCCGATTACGCATCGCCCATGATTCTGGTAGAAAGTCAGGGAAAACCACCACGTCCTTGTGTGGATTACCGGCGATTGAATGCCATTACCAGAATCCAGTCGTTTCCTCTCCCCAATATAGAAGAGGTAGTAGAGCGGGTTAGTGCCGCACCTTATATAACGGTGATGGATTTAACGAAAGGTTACTTTCAAATTCCTTTGAAAAAAGTGCGCAGAGGTACGCCGCTTTTGTGACGCCATTTGGAGCGTTTATTCCCAAAAAGATGATGTTTGGGCTGGTGAACGCTCCCTTTTCTTTTTGCAAGCTAATGGCTCAGGTTTTGGGAGGTTTGGAGAGAATTGCATCTCCTTATATTGATGACATTGCAATTTATTCAAAAACATTCGAAGAGCACGTTAAGGATGTGAGTTCGGTATTGGATAGGTTGTTAGAGGCACGGCTTACTGTAAAGCCTTCTAAGTGCAAATTTGCGCAAGACCATGTTAGGTTTTTGGGTCACGAAGTGGGAAGTGGCAAACGCTCCCCTAGTGAAGCAAAAATTAGGGCCATTCATGAATTCCCCAGCCCAACAACGAAGACGCAAATTAGGTCGTTTTTAGGGTTGAGTGGTTATTATGCCAAGTACGTCCAAAATTACAGCGTCATCGCGGTCCCCTTAACAAATGCGTTGAAAGGGAAAACCCGGAAAGAGAAGGTAGATTGGAATGAGGAGTGTCAGGCGGCTTTCGAGGCACTGAAGAATGCTTTAGTAACCAAGCCCGTCTTGTATGCTCCGGATTATTCGAGAGAGTTCACGATGCAAACGGATGCCAGCGATTCCGGTGTGGGTGTTGTTTTGTCCCAAAAGATCGAGGAGGATGAGCACCCCATAATTTATCTCAGTAAGAAGTTTTCGAGAGCAGAGCGAAACTACGCAGTGGTCGAACGCGAGCTCGCAGCCATCGTATATGGCGTAAGGAAACTCCACTACTATCTGGACGGTCAACTTTTTGTTATAGAGACGGACCACGACCCCCTGACCTACCTGAATAAAATGATTGGGACGAATGGTCGTTTAACTCGATGGGCCCTGTTTCTACAACAGTACCGATTTGAGGTAAGACATAAGCCGGGGAGCAAAAATGGCAACGCGGATGGTCTCAGTAGAGCTGGAAATCAGAAAATTTAGGAAGGTGTCCAAAACCAAGACATCATCAATTTTATTTTTACTTGTATTTTTAGGTGTTATTTTCGTTAATATTATGTAATGTAAATATTTGTTAGTTGGTATGTAAAGATTTGTCACTAGATCGCACAACTGAGATTTAGTTTCGGAACCCAAATTTGTATTTCCGAAGCATGTTATTTTGGTTAAAACTCAATGTTTAGTATGAGTTGAGGATTCCGGGGATTCGGGTGAATGCCTCTCAGGGGACTATCTTAAGATGGGCTTACTTTCAGGTTTAGCCGAAGTTTCCAGGTTACCTTGGAAACTTCGTCTTTATGGGGGGAGGAGTTGTGACGAAGCATCTTACACTCCTTTTCCCGGAGGTGTTCCTCTCCCCTTTCAGACTATGGAGGCGCCGATCAGCCCAGCAGCCATGGTTCGGTGCCGGGGCACAAAAGGTGAATGGGAACCGAAGCCCCTTCATCTCTGCCGACGCTCCCAGGGTTTTGAAGGAATTCGGGGACAGTTCGTCTCGGCGGCGCCCGAACATTCTGGAACTCATGAGAAAAAAAAAAAGAAAAATCCACCAGGAGGAGAACTTTGACCAATGGGGGACGAGAGGACGTCCCCCACCGCCTTTTGCCGACCCGAGTCCGGGGAGGATGAAGGCAGACGACGCTAGAACTTCAACGGTGTTGGGAGTGTCTCTCAGAGGTCCCAGAAAGGGTACCGCCTTTAAGTCCCGTTGCGGGCAAATTTGTTTTCTGTACTGTACATATTTCATGTAACTGGAGATATTTCTTTGTTATTAAATAATCCAGAAAGCAGTACAACCATTAGTACTCATTTATACGATTTCCCACCACATAGTGTGAAGCCGCTACAGCTATTAATTATATTTCTATTGGTGGCAGCTTATCGGATGCAGATTTTCATTAAATCAAATCTGCGGACCCGTTCGTCGTTACTGTACTGAACTCTATAGTCAACTACAGCGTAAGCCGCGTCCCAGACGTTTGAAGGAGAGCAGTCGACTTCAGCGTGAGCCGGGCGTTTAACTCTTCAAAGGAGCCGATCCAGATCTCTGAAATCAGCGAGTCAACTTCAGCGTGAGTCGGGCGCTAAACTCTTTAAAGGAGCTGTTCCAGACCTCTGAAATCAGCGAGTCAACTACAGCGTGTGCCGCGTCCAGACGTTTGAAGGAGCGCAGTCAACTCCAGCGTGAGCAAAGCGACGGAGTGGAATCTTGGACCCGACCTTGCGAGATTGATGACAAGGGAGCCTGATGTTCTGATGTGGGAAAAGGTAGGCCTATTTGGAGATTTTTCTTTTGAGAGGCATAATTCTATGTAGTTTTCCAAATTGTTAGCGAGAGAGTTTATATTCAGTGAAAGTAGGGTAAAACTTTAGTGTTTAATTTAATTTAATGGCATTAGCAATTGTGTTTTCAGTGTATTTTGTTAAAGTTAAATTTACTTCAGAGTGATACCTAGTGTGGGAATTTGTACATCTAAGAAAGTAAGGTTTATTATTGTGCATTGTGTGATTAGTAGATGATAAGAACTCAGTTTTGAAATCTAGTTGACAACTTTTCTTCGGAGTAGAGAATTTATTTTTGATCTAGTAAGAAATTGTAGAAGTTTAGTGTGTATCGTTGAGAGTACCCTTAATTCATTTAGTAATGTAATATTAATAATTTTATTAAGGTAATATTAATTCATTTAGGGTAAAATATGGCTTATTTAAAAAAGCAGAAAAAGCAGGTCTTATTATTATTAGCGGCAGAATTTGAAGTTAGCGTATCTAGCTCAGATGTTGTTAAAAATATCATTCGGTCCATATTGAGTGCACCGGATTATGATGAGGAGACCGGAATAGCTTTTGTGGATAGGATTTTGGATGAATTAGAACAAGAACGTCTTGATAAAGTAGCAGAACAAGAACGTCTTGATAGTTTAGCAGAGCGCGCGCATGAGTTGGAGAAATTAAAAATTAAGGCTTCATTTGGGAACGCAAGTTTGGCGTCAACTACTACGCCAGCTGAGGAAATTGTTAGGCGCGTAAATTTAAAGGACTTAGTGCCTAAATTTGATCCCAAGGTGTTGGACATCGCCCTATTTTTCATGATTTTTGAGCGGCAAGCGAACAAAGAAAGTGTGCCAGAAAACAAGTGGGTGTCCCAATTAATTCCTTTATTGCCTGCGGATGTTTCTGAAATTATAGTTAAAATACCAAGGGAATGGAATGATGATTATTATCATGTTAAAAAGGTATTATTAAAGAGATTTAGACTCAGCTCCGGAGACCTGAGAATTAAATTCGAAGAACATGGAAGAAAGGTTGGGGCGTCATGGTCAGATCTTGTGTTTGAATTAAAAGGGTATTTAGACAATTGGCTGGAGTCGGTTGAGGTGACTGATTTTGATTCACTTAAGGAGTTAATGCTGGTAGAGCAACTTAAAAGGAGAGCGTCGCCCGCAGCCCGAGACCATTATCTAGATCAATGGGAAGAATTCAAAAAGGCGTCGGATTTGGCGGTTAAACTTGACCATTACGAGAGCGTCCGGCGTAATTATAAAATGAAGGAAGTCAGAACATGGGAAAAACGTCCCTTTGGTAAAGAAAGGAATGACTATGCCTCCGTGAAGGACAGGCGCGAGTTTAAAAACGGGGAAGGAAAGCCCAGGGAGAAAGAGCGAGGAAAAGGAGATGCTTTAATCACGGAAAATAAGGGTTTTGATAGGAAAAAGCCAGTAGTCTGTTTTTTGTGCAATGAGCCAGGTCACATTAGGCCCCTCTGTCCCCAGTTAGCAAAAAAAAGATTAGAAGGGTTGAATAATCTGAGTGGGTTAAGCGAGAGTTTTAGACCTTTCATCAGCACTATATCTGTAAATGGAATAGAACGAAGTTGTTTGCGTGACAGTGGAAGCGGCATTGATGTATGCGTGAGGAGTTGGATTGATCCAGAGGATTTTACGGGTGAAGTAATTTGGTTACGCCAACCTTTAGACCCCGAATGCAAGTGTCTGCCGTTAGCGAGAGTTGAGCTAGAAGGGGATTTCGGGAAATTTGTAACGAAGGTCGCCGTGAAATCGGATGCTTTGGATCAGGGTTACTACATATTAGGGAACAAAACTGCCCAACTTTTAGAAGATAATAGGAAAAACCCAACCCCTATTAATGCCATTACGCGAAGTAGGGCGAGGGAAGAGCAGCGAGCTCAAGTAGTCGAAGGCGCAAATGAAACGAGAGCTTCCATTCATAATTCGTCACAGAGCCCTGAGGAGGAAGAACTACCCTTTCCCCCGGAGTTATCCACGCAGGAGAATAATAGTTTGGCTGGAGTCTCGTCCCGGGAGTTCGAATCGGCACAGAGGAACTGTGATTCTTTGAAATCGTGTTGGGAACTTTCCGAGAAAGGGGACGAATTCCAGGTATTGAAGGGAAAATTAACGCGTGTGGTGGAGTCGAAGCGGGGAGAAAAAAGAGTACAGTTATGCATTCCCTTAAAGTATCGGGAGAAAATTATGGCATTGTGCCACGAGGATGTAGCTGGTCATTTGGGGGCGACCAAAACGAAGGATAGGGTTTTAAGGCAATTTTACTGGCCCCGGTGTTACCCCGAGTTAGAGTCCTGGGTAAAAAATTGTCACGAATGCCAGAAAGTCGGCAAAAACAACGATAAGAGAAAGGCCCCTATGAAGCTGGTTCCCGTTATTTCGGAGATTTTCTCCAAAATAAATATTGACGCGGTGGGTCCCCTTCCAGAGAGCACAAAACGAAATAAATACATAATCACAGCGATTTGTTTAGCCTCTAAATATCCCGAAGCTATTCCCGTTCCGGATATTACGTCGGCGAATGTAATTAACGCTCTAATTATGGTTTTTTCACGTATGGGATTTCCTAAAGAAGTCCAAAGCGACTTGGGAAGGTCCTTCACCAGTGTTTTATCATCAGAGTTTTTTAAAAGATTCGGGATTCATGTGACTCACAGTTCAGGGTGCCATCCCCAAAGCAACCCTGTTGAGAGATTTCATTCCTCGGTTAAGAGGGTTCTCAAAGTGTTGTGTTTGGAGACGGGAGAGGACTGGGAGCATAATTTGCCAGCGGCTTTGTTTGCTCTTCGAACTGTTACTCACGAAAGTACGGGGTTTATCCCGGCAGAATTAGTGCACGGACGGAATCTTCGTACCCCCCAGACTTTGATTTTTGAAAATTGGTTAGAGCCGGATAACTCGGATCCAAATGTAGTCGAATATATTTTGGGAATAACCAATAGGCTAAAAAAATGGATGGAGCTTGCGGCCGAACAAATGACCGACAAGCAGAGCAAACGAAAATTGTGGTATGACAAGAATGCCGTATCGCGGGTTTTTAGGGTTGGAGATCAGGTGCTGGTATTGTCCACGTCGAAGTTAAACAAGATGGCAGTGAACTGGATAGGGCCAGGGACTGTGACCAGTAAAATCTCCGATACAAATTATCTGGTGGACCTCCCAGAGAAAAGGGATAAATCCACAATATACCATGTGAACCTCATTAAGCCCTATTTCAAGCGACCCGAATGTGTTAATTTGATAATGGACGAGGAGAGTGAAGAGGTGGAGCAGGAGGCAGAAATACCTTACCCCTTACCCGATCCTACTCAATTTGATCTCCAGGAGATGATAAGAGAGAGCGCTTTGGTGGAAAGGTTAACGGTGGAACAGATAGGGAGTTTTGGGTGCATGTTGCGAAATCATAGCAAGGTGTTCTCCTCGGACCCGGGTTCTACGCCCCTGTTAGAGATGGATATCGAGCTTACCAGTAGTGAGCCCGTTAGAGCTAGGCCCTACCGCATGTCTCCTAGACAAACAGAAATTTTGAGGGAGGAGATTACAAGACTTTTGGATTTGGGGGTGATAGAAGTGGGGCAGTCCGATTACGCATCGCCCATGATTCTGGTAGAAAGTCAGGGAAAACCACCACGTCCTTGTGTGGATTACCGGCGATTGAATGCCATTACCAGAATCCAGTCGTTTCCTCTCCCCAATATAGAAGAGGTAGTAGAGCGGGTTAGTGCCGCACCTTATATAACGGTGATGGATTTAACGAAAGGTTACTTTCAAATTCCTTTGAAAAAAGTGCGCAGAGGTACGCCGCTTTTGTGACGCCATTTGGAGCGTTTATTCCCAAAAAGATGATGTTTGGGCTGGTGAACGCTCCCTTTTCTTTTTGCAAGCTAATGGCTCAGGTTTTGGGAGGTTTGGAGAGAATTGCATCTCCTTATATTGATGACATTGCAATTTATTCAAAAACATTCGAAGAGCACGTTAAGGATGTGAGTTCGGTATTGGATAGGTTGTTAGAGGCACGGCTTACTGTAAAGCCTTCTAAGTGCAAATTTGCGCAAGACCATGTTAGGTTTTTGGGTCACGAAGTGGGAAGTGGCAAACGCTCCCCTAGTGAAGCAAAAATTAGGGCCATTCATGAATTCCCCAGCCCAACAACGAAGACGCAAATTAGGTCGTTTTTAGGGTTGAGTGGTTATTATGCCAAGTACGTCCAAAATTACAGCGTCATCGCGGTCCCCTTAACAAATGCGTTGAAAGGGAAAACCCGGAAAGAGAAGGTAGATTGGAATGAGGAGTGTCAGGCGGCTTTCGAGGCACTGAAGAATGCTTTAGTAACCAAGCCCGTCTTGTATGCTCCGGATTATTCGAGAGAGTTCACGATGCAAACGGATGCCAGCGATTCCGGTGTGGGTGTTGTTTTGTCCCAAAAGATCGAGGAGGATGAGCACCCCATAATTTATCTCAGTAAGAAGTTTTCGAGAGCAGAGCGAAACTACGCAGTGGTCGAACGCGAGCTCGCAGCCATCGTATATGGCGTAAGGAAACTCCACTACTATCTGGACGGTCAACTTTTTGTTATAGAGACGGACCACGACCCCCTGACCTACCTGAATAAAATGATTGGGACGAATGGTCGTTTAACTCGATGGGCCCTGTTTCTACAACAGTACCGATTTGAGGTAAGACATAAGCCGGGGAGCAAAAATGGCAACGCGGATGGTCTCAGTAGAGCTGGAAATCAGAAAATTTAGGAAGGTGTCCAAAACCAAGACATCATCAATTTTATTTTTACTTGTATTTTTAGGTGTTATTTTCGTTAATATTATGTAATGTAAATATTTGTTAGTTGGTATGTAAAGATTTGTCACTAGATCGCACAACTGAGATTTAGTTTCGGAACCCAAATTTGTATTTCCGAAGCATGTTATTTTGGTTAAAACTCAATGTTTAGTATGAGTTGAGGATTCCGGGGATTCGGGTGAATGCCTCTCAGGGGACTATCTTAAGATGGGCTTACTTTCAGGTTTAGCCGAAGTTTCCAGGTTACCTTGGAAACTTCGTCTTTATGGGGGGAGGAGTTGTGACGAAGCATCTTACACTCCTTTTCCCGGAGGTGTTCCTCTCCCCTTTCAGACTATGGAGGCGCCGATCAGCCCAGCAGCCATGGTTCGGTGCCGGGGCACAAAAGGTGAATGGGAACCGAAGCCCCTTCATCTCTGCCGACGCTCCCAGGGTTTTGAAGGAATTCGGGGACAGTTCGTCTCGGCGGCGCCCGAACATTCTGGAACTCATGAGAAAAAAAAAAGAAAAATCCACCAGGAGGAGAACTTTGACCAATGGGGGACGAGAGGACGTCCCCCACCGCCTTTTGCCGACCCGAGTCCGGGGAGGATGAAGGCAGACGACGCTAGAACTTCAACGGTGTTGGGAGTGTCTCTCAGAGGTCCCAGAAAGGGTACCGCCTTTAAGTCCCGTTGCGGGCAAATTTGTTTTCTGTACTGTACATATTTCATGTAACTGGAGATATTTCTTTGTTATTAAATAATCCAGAAAGCAGTACAACCATTAGTACTCATTTATACGATTTCCCACCACATAGTGTGAAGCCGCTACAGCTATTAATTATATTTCTATTGGTGGCAGCTTATCGGATGCAGATTTTCATTAAATCAAATCTGCGGACCCGTTCGTCGTTACTGTACTGAACTCTATAGTCAACTACAGCGTAAGCCGCGTCCCAGACGTTTGAAGGAGAGCAGTCGACTTCAGCGTGAGCCGGGCGTTTAACTCTTCAAAGGAGCCGATCCAGATCTCTGAAATCAGCGAGTCAACTTCAGCGTGAGTCGGGCGCTAAACTCTTTAAAGGAGCTGTTCCAGACCTCTGAAATCAGCGAGTCAACTACAGCGTGTGCCGCGTCCAGACGTTTGAAGGAGCGCAGTCAACTCCAGCGTGAGCAAAGCGACGGAGTGGAATCTTGGACCCGACCTTGCGAGATTGATGACAAGGGAGCCTGATGTTCTGATGTGGGAAAAGGTAGGCCTATTTGGAGATTTTTCTTTTGAGAGGCATAATTCTATGTAGTTTTCCAAATTGTTAGCGAGAGAGTTTATATTCAGTGAAAGTAGGGTAAAACTTTAGTGTTTAATTTAATTTAATGGCATTAGCAATTGTGTTTTCAGTGTATTTTGTTAAAGTTAAATTTACTTCAGAGTGATACCTAGTGTGGGAATTTGTACATCTAAGAAAGTAAGGTTTATTATTGTGCATTGTGTGATTAGTAGATGATAAGAACTCAGTTTTGAAATCTAGTTGACAACTTTTCTTCGGAGTAGAGAATTTATTTTTGATCTAGTAAGAAATTGTAGAAGTTTAGTGTGTATCGTTGAGAGTACCCTTAATTCATTTAGTAATGTAATATTAATAATTTTATTAAGGTAATATTAATTCATTTAGGGTAAAATATGGCTTATTTAAAAAAGCAGAAAAAGCAGGTCTTATTATTATTAGCGGCAGAATTTGAAGTTAGCGTATCTAGCTCAGATGTTGTTAAAAATATCATTCGGTCCATATTGAGTGCACCGGATTATGATGAGGAGACCGGAATAGCTTTTGTGGATAGGATTTTGGATGAATTAGAACAAGAACGTCTTGATAAAGTAGCAGAACAAGAACGTCTTGATAGTTTAGCAGAGCGCGCGCATGAGTTGGAGAAATTAAAAATTAAGGCTTCATTTGGGAACGCAAGTTTGGCGTCAACTACTACGCCAGCTGAGGAAATTGTTAGGCGCGTAAATTTAAAGGACTTAGTGCCTAAATTTGATCCCAAGGTGTTGGACATCGCCCTATTTTTCATGATTTTTGAGCGGCAAGCGAACAAAGAAAGTGTGCCAGAAAACAAGTGGGTGTCCCAATTAATTCCTTTATTGCCTGCGGATGTTTCTGAAATTATAGTTAAAATACCAAGGGAATGGAATGATGATTATTATCATGTTAAAAAGGTATTATTAAAGAGATTTAGACTCAGCTCCGGAGACCTGAGAATTAAATTCGAAGAACATGGAAGAAAGGTTGGGGCGTCATGGTCAGATCTTGTGTTTGAATTAAAAGGGTATTTAGACAATTGGCTGGAGTCGGTTGAGGTGACTGATTTTGATTCACTTAAGGAGTTAATGCTGGTAGAGCAACTTAAAAGGAGAGCGTCGCCCGCAGCCCGAGACCATTATCTAGATCAATGGGAAGAATTCAAAAAGGCGTCGGATTTGGCGGTTAAACTTGACCATTACGAGAGCGTCCGGCGTAATTATAAAATGAAGGAAGTCAGAACATGGGAAAAACGTCCCTTTGGTAAAGAAAGGAATGACTATGCCTCCGTGAAGGACAGGCGCGAGTTTAAAAACGGGGAAGGAAAGCCCAGGGAGAAAGAGCGAGGAAAAGGAGATGCTTTAATCACGGAAAATAAGGGTTTTGATAGGAAAAAGCCAGTAGTCTGTTTTTTGTGCAATGAGCCAGGTCACATTAGGCCCCTCTGTCCCCAGTTAGCAAAAAAAAGATTAGAAGGGTTGAATAATCTGAGTGGGTTAAGCGAGAGTTTTAGACCTTTCATCAGCACTATATCTGTAAATGGAATAGAACGAAGTTGTTTGCGTGACAGTGGAAGCGGCATTGATGTATGCGTGAGGAGTTGGATTGATCCAGAGGATTTTACGGGTGAAGTAATTTGGTTACGCCAACCTTTAGACCCCGAATGCAAGTGTCTGCCGTTAGCGAGAGTTGAGCTAGAAGGGGATTTCGGGAAATTTGTAACGAAGGTCGCCGTGAAATCGGATGCTTTGGATCAGGGTTACTACATATTAGGGAACAAAACTGCCCAACTTTTAGAAGATAATAGGAAAAACCCAACCCCTATTAATGCCATTACGCGAAGTAGGGCGAGGGAAGAGCAGCGAGCTCAAGTAGTCGAAGGCGCAAATGAAACGAGAGCTTCCATTCATAATTCGTCACAGAGCCCTGAGGAGGAAGAACTACCCTTTCCCCCGGAGTTATCCACGCAGGAGAATAATAGTTTGGCTGGAGTCTCGTCCCGGGAGTTCGAATCGGCACAGAGGAACTGTGATTCTTTGAAATCGTGTTGGGAACTTTCCGAGAAAGGGGACGAATTCCAGGTATTGAAGGGAAAATTAACGCGTGTGGTGGAGTCGAAGCGGGGAGAAAAAAGAGTACAGTTATGCATTCCCTTAAAGTATCGGGAGAAAATTATGGCATTGTGCCACGAGGATGTAGCTGGTCATTTGGGGGCGACCAAAACGAAGGATAGGGTTTTAAGGCAATTTTACTGGCCCCGGTGTTACCCCGAGTTAGAGTCCTGGGTAAAAAATTGTCACGAATGCCAGAAAGTCGGCAAAAACAACGATAAGAGAAAGGCCCCTATGAAGCTGGTTCCCGTTATTTCGGAGATTTTCTCCAAAATAAATATTGACGCGGTGGGTCCCCTTCCAGAGAGCACAAAACGAAATAAATACATAATCACAGCGATTTGTTTAGCCTCTAAATATCCCGAAGCTATTCCCGTTCCGGATATTACGTCGGCGAATGTAATTAACGCTCTAATTATGGTTTTTTCACGTATGGGATTTCCTAAAGAAGTCCAAAGCGACTTGGGAAGGTCCTTCACCAGTGTTTTATCATCAGAGTTTTTTAAAAGATTCGGGATTCATGTGACTCACAGTTCAGGGTGCCATCCCCAAAGCAACCCTGTTGAGAGATTTCATTCCTCGGTTAAGAGGGTTCTCAAAGTGTTGTGTTTGGAGACGGGAGAGGACTGGGAGCATAATTTGCCAGCGGCTTTGTTTGCTCTTCGAACTGTTACTCACGAAAGTACGGGGTTTAGCCCGGCAGAATTAGTGCACGGACGGAATCTTCGTACCCCCCAGACTTTGATTTTTGAAAATTGGTTAGAGCCGGATAACTCGGATCCAAATGTAGTCGAATATATTTTGGGAATAACCAATAGGCTAAAAAAATGGATGGAGCTTGCGGCCGAACAAATGACCGACAAGCAGAGCAAACGAAAATTGTGGTATGACAAGAATGCCGTATCGCGGGTTTTTAGGGTTGGAGATCAGGTGCTGGTATTGTCCACGTCGAAGTTAAACAAGATGGCAGTGAACTGGATAGGGCCAGGGACTGTGACCAGTAAAATCTCCGATACAAATTATCTGGTGGACCTCCCAGAGAAAAGGGATAAATCCACAATATACCATGTGAACCTCATTAAGCCCTATTTCAAGCGACCCGAATGTGTTAATTTGATAATGGACGAGGAGAGTGAAGAGGTGGAGCAGGAGGCAGAAATACCTTACCCCTTACCCGATCCTACTCAATTTGATCTCCAGGAGATGATAAGAGAGAGCGCTTTGGTGGAAAGGTTAACGGTGGAACAGATAGGGAGTTTTGGGTGCATGTTGCGAAATCATAGCAAGGTGTTCTCCTCGGACCCGGGTTCTACGCCCCTGTTAGAGATGGATATCGAGCTTACCAGTAGTGAGCCCGTTAGAGCTAGGCCCTACCGCATGTCTCCTAGACAAACAGAAATTTTGAGGGAGGAGATTACAAGACTTTTGGATTTGGGGGTGATAGAAGTGGGGCAGTCCGATTACGCATCGCCCATGATTCTGGTAGAAAGTCAGGGAAAACCACCACGTCCTTGTGTGGATTACCGGCGATTGAATGCCATTACCAGAATCCAGTCGTTTCCTCTCCCCAATATAGAAGAGGTAGTAGAGCGGGTTAGTGCCGCACCTTATATAACGGTGATGGATTTAACGAAAGGTTACTTTCAAATTCCTTTGAAAAAAGTGCGCAGAGGTACGCCGCTTTTGTGACGCCATTTGGAGCGTTTATTCCCAAAAAGATGATGTTTGGGCTGGTGAACGCTCCCTTTTCTTTTTGCAAGCTAATGGCTCAGGTTTTGGGAGGTTTGGAGAGAATTGCATCTCCTTATATTGATGACATTGCAATTTATTCAAAAACATTCGAAGAGCACGTTAAGGATGTGAGTTCGGTATTGGATAGGTTGTTAGAGGCACGGCTTACTGTAAAGCCTTCTAAGTGCAAATTTGCGCAAGACCATGTTAGGTTTTTGGGTCACGAAGTGGGAAGTGGCAAACGCTCCCCTAGTGAAGCAAAAATTAGGGCCATTCATGAATTCCCCAGCCCAACAACGAAGACGCAAATTAGGTCGTTTTTAGGGTTGAGTGGTTATTATGCCAAGTACGTCCAAAATTACAGCGTCATCGCGGTCCCCTTAACAAATGCGTTGAAAGGGAAAACCCGGAAAGAGAAGGTAGATTGGAATGAGGAGTGTCAGGCGGCTTTCGAGGCACTGAAGAATGCTTTAGTAACCAAGCCCGTCTTGTATGCTCCGGATTATTCGAGAGAGTTCACGATGCAAACGGATGCCAGCGATTCCGGTGTGGGTGTTGTTTTGTCCCAAAAGATCGAGGAGGATGAGCACCCCATAATTTATCTCAGTAAGAAGTTTTCGAGAGCAGAGCGAAACTACGCAGTGGTCGAACGCGAGCTCGCAGCCATCGTATATGGCGTAAGGAAACTCCACTACTATCTGGACGGTCAACTTTTTGTTATAGAGACGGACCACGACCCCCTGACCTACCTGAATAAAATGATTGGGACGAATGGTCGTTTAACTCGATGGGCCCTGTTTCTACAACAGTACCGATTTGAGGTAAGACATAAGCCGGGGAGCAAAAATGGCAACGCGGATGGTCTCAGTAGAGCTGGAAATCAGAAAATTTAGGAAGGTGTCCAAAACCAAGACATCATCAATTTTATTTTTACTTGTATTTTTAGGTGTTATTTTCGTTAATATTATGTAATGTAAATATTTGTTAGTTGGTATGTAAAGATTTGTCACTAGATCGCACAACTGAGATTTAGTTTCGGAACCCAAATTTGTATTTCCGAAGCATGTTATTTTGGTTAAAACTCAATGTTTAGTATGAGTTGAGGATTCCGGGGATTCGGGTGAATGCCTCTCAGGGGACTATCTTAAGATGGGCTTACTTTCAGGTTTAGCCGAAGTTTCCAGGTTACCTTGGAAACTTCGTCTTTATGGGGGGAGGAGTTGTGACGAAGCATCTTACACTCCTTTTCCCGGAGGTGTTCCTCTCCCCTTTCAGACTATGGAGGCGCCGATCAGCCCAGCAGCCATGGTTCGGTGCCGGGGCACAAAAGGTGAATGGGAACCGAAGCCCCTTCATCTCTGCCGACGCTCCCAGGGTTTTGAAGGAATTCGGGGACAGTTCGTCTCGGCGGCGCCCGAACATTCTGGAACTCATGAGAAAAAAAAAAGAAAAATCCACCAGGAGGAGAACTTTGACCAATGGGGGACGAGAGGACGTCCCCCACCGCCTTTTGCCGACCCGAGTCCGGGGAGGATGAAGGCAGACGACGCTAGAACTTCAACGGTGTTGGGAGTGTCTCTCAGAGGTCCCAGAAAGGGTACCGCCTTTAAGTCCCGTTGCGGGCAAATTTGTTTTCTGTACTGTACATATTTCATGTAACTGGAGATATTTCTTTGTTATTAAATAATCCAGAAAGCAGTACAACCATTAGTACTCATTTATACGATTTCCCACCACATAGTGTGAAGCCGCTACAGCTATTAATTATATTTCTATTGGTGGCAGCTTATCGGATGCAGATTTTCATTAAATCAAATCTGCGGACCCGTTCGTCGTTACTGTACTGAACTCTATAGTCAACTACAGCGTAAGCCGCGTCCCAGACGTTTGAAGGAGAGCAGTCGACTTCAGCGTGAGCCGGGCGTTTAACTCTTCAAAGGAGCCGATCCAGATCTCTGAAATCAGCGAGTCAACTTCAGCGTGAGTCGGGCGCTAAACTCTTTAAAGGAGCTGTTCCAGACCTCTGAAATCAGCGAGTCAACTACAGCGTGTGCCGCGTCCAGACGTTTGAAGGAGCGCAGTCAACTCCAGCGTGAGCAAAGCGACGGAGTGGAATCTTGGACCCGACCTTGCGAGATTGATGACAAGGGAGCCTGATGTTCTGATGTGGGAAAAGGTAGGCCTATTTGGAGATTTTTCTTTTGAGAGGCATAATTCTATGTAGTTTTCCAAATTGTTAGCGAGAGAGTTTATATTCAGTGAAAGTAGGGTAAAACTTTAGTGTTTAATTTAATTTAATGGCATTAGCAATTGTGTTTTCAGTGTATTTTGTTAAAGTTAAATTTACTTCAGAGTGATACCTAGTGTGGGAATTTGTACATCTAAGAAAGTAAGGTTTATTATTGTGCATTGTGTGATTAGTAGATGATAAGAACTCAGTTTTGAAATCTAGTTGACAACTTTTCTTCGGAGTAGAGAATTTATTTTTGATCTAGTAAGAAATTGTAGAAGTTTAGTGTGTATCGTTGAGAGTACCCTTAATTCATTTAGTAATATAATATTAATAATTTTATTAAGGTAATATTAATTCATTTAGGGTAAAATATGGCTTATTTAAAAAAGCAGAAAAAGCAGGTCTTATTATTATTAGCGGCAGAATTTGAAGTTAGCGTATCTAGCTCAGATGTTGTTAAAAATATCATTCGGTCCATATTGAGTGCACCGGATTATGATGAGGAGACCGGAATAGCTTTTGTGGATAGGATTTTGGATGAATTAGAACAAGAACGTCTTGATAAAGTAGCAGAACAAGAACGTCTTGATAGTTTAGCAGAGCGCGCGCATGAGTTGGAGAAATTAAAAATTAAGGCTTCATTTGGGAACGCAAGTTTGGCGTCAACTACTACGCCAGCTGAGGAAATTGTTAGGCGCGTAAATTTAAAGGACTTAGTGCCTAAATTTGATCCCAAGGTGTTGGACATCGCCCTATTTTTCATGATTTTTGAGCGGCAAGCGAACAAAGAAAGTGTGCCAGAAAACAAGTGGGTGTCCCAATTAATTCCTTTATTGCCTGCGGATGTTTCTGAAATTATAGTTAAAATACCAAGGGAATGGAATGATGATTATTATCATGTTAAAAAGGTATTATTAAAGAGATTTAGACTCAGCTCCGGAGACCTGAGAATTAAATTCGAAGAACATGGAAGAAAGGTTGGGGCGTCATGGTCAGATCTTGTGTTTGAATTAAAAGGGTATTTAGACAATTGGCTGGAGTCGGTTGAGGTGACTGATTTTGATTCACTTAAGGAGTTAATGCTGGTAGAGCAACTTAAAAGGAGAGCGTCGCCCGCAGCCCGAGACCATTATCTAGATCAATGGGAAGAATTCAAAAAGGCGTCGGATTTGGCGGTTAAACTTGACCATTACGAGAGCGTCCGGCGTAATTATAAAATGAAGGAAGTCAGAACATGGGAAAAACGTCCCTTTGGTAAAGAAAGGAATGACTATGCCTCCGTGAAGGACAGGCGCGAGTTTAAAAACGGGGAAGGAAAGCCCAGGGAGAAAGAGCGAGGAAAAGGAGATGCTTTAATCACGGAAAATAAGGGTTTTGATAGGAAAAAGCCAGTAGTCTGTTTTTTGTGCAATGAGCCAGGTCACATTAGGCCCCTCTGTCCCCAGTTAGCAAAAAAAAGATTAGAAGGGTTGAATAATCTGAGTGGGTTAAGCGAGAGTTTTAGACCTTTCATCAGCACTATATCTGTAAATGGAATAGAACGAAGTTGTTTGCGTGACAGTGGAAGCGGCATTGATGTATGCGTGAGGAGTTGGATTGATCCAGAGGATTTTACGGGTGAAGTAATTTGGTTACGCCAACCTTTAGACCCCGAATGCAAGTGTCTGCCGTTAGCGAGAGTTGAGCTAGAAGGGGATTTCGGGAAATTTGTAACGAAGGTCGCCGTGAAATCGGATGCTTTGGATCAGGGTTACTACATATTAGGGAACAAAACTGCCCAACTTTTAGAAGATAATAGGAAAAACCCAACCCCTATTAATGCCATTACGCGAAGTAGGGCGAGGGAAGAGCAGCGAGCTCAAGTAGTCGAAGGCGCAAATGAAACGAGAGCTTCCATTCATAATTCGTCACAGAGCCCTGAGGAGGAAGAACTACCCTTTCCCCCGGAGTTATCCACGCAGGAGAATAATAGTTTGGCTGGAGTCTCGTCCCGGGAGTTCGAATCGGCACAGAGGAACTGTGATTCTTTGAAATCGTGTTGGGAACTTTCCGAGAAAGGGGACGAATTCCAGGTATTGAAGGGAAAATTAACGCGTGTGGTGGAGTCGAAGCGGGGAGAAAAAAGAGTACAGTTATGCATTCCCTTAAAGTATCGGGAGAAAATTATGGCATTGTGCCACGAGGATGTAGCTGGTCATTTGGGGGCGACCAAAACGAAGGATAGGGTTTTAAGGCAATTTTACTGGCCCCGGTGTTACCCCGAGTTAGAGTCCTGGGTAAAAAATTGTCACGAATGCCAGAAAGTCGGCAAAAACAACGATAAGAGAAAGGCCCCTATGAAGCTGGTTCCCGTTATTTCGGAGATTTTCTCCAAAATAAATATTGACGCGGTGGGTCCCCTTCCAGAGAGCACAAAACGAAATAAATACATAATCACAGCGATTTGTTTAGCCTCTAAATATCCCGAAGCTATTCCCGTTCCGGATATTACGTCGGCGAATGTAATTAACGCTCTAATTATGGTTTTTTCACGTATGGGATTTCCTAAAGAAGTCCAAAGCGACTTGGGAAGGTCCTTCACCAGTGTTTTATCATCAGAGTTTTTTAAAAGATTCGGGATTCATGTGACTCACAGTTCAGGGTGCCATCCCCAAAGCAACCCTGTTGAGAGATTTCATTCCTCGGTTAAGAGGGTTCTCAAAGTGTTGTGTTTGGAGACGGGAGAGGACTGGGAGCATAATTTGCCAGCGGCTTTGTTTGCTCTTCGAACTGTTACTCACGAAAGTACGGGGTTTAGCCCGGCAGAATTAGTGCACGGACGGAATCTTCGTACCCCCCAGACTTTGATTTTTGAAAATTGGTTAGAGCCGGATAACTCGGATCCAAATGTAGTCGAATATATTTTGGGAATAACCAATAGGCTAAAAAAATGGATGGAGCTTGCGGCCGAACAAATGACCGACAAGCAGAGCAAACGAAAATTGTGGTATGACAAGAATGCCGTATCGCGGGTTTTTAGGGTTGGAGATCAGGTGCTGGTATTGTCCACGTCGAAGTTAAACAAGATGGCAGTGAACTGGATAGGGCCAGGGACTGTGACCAGTAAAATCTCCGATACAAATTATCTGGTGGACCTCCCAGAGAAAAGGGATAAATCCACAATATACCATGTGAACCTCATTAAGCCCTATTTCAAGCGACCCGAATGTGTTAATTTGATAATGGACGAGGAGAGTGAAGAGGTGGAGCAGGAGGCAGAAATACCTTACCCCTTACCCGATCCTACTCAATTTGATCTCCAGGAGATGATAAGAGAGAGCGCTTTGGTGGAAAGGTTAACGGTGGAACAGATAGGGAGTTTTGGGTGCATGTTGCGAAATCATAGCAAGGTGTTCTCCTCGGACCCGGGTTCTACGCCCCTGTTAGAGATGGATATCGAGCTTACCAGTAGTGAGCCCGTTAGAGCTAGGCCCTACCGCATGTCTCCTAGACAAACAGAAATTTTGAGGGAGGAGATTACAAGACTTTTGGATTTGGGGGTGATAGAAGTGGGGCAGTCCGATTACGCATCGCCCATGATTCTGGTAGAAAGTCAGGGAAAACCACCACGTCCTTGTGTGGATTACCGGCGATTGAATGCCATTACCAGAATCCAGTCGTTTCCTCTCCCCAATATAGAAGAGGTAGTAGAGCGGGTTAGTGCCGCACCTTATATAACGGTGATGGATTTAACGAAAGGTTACTTTCAAATTCCTTTGAAAAAAGTGCGCAGAGGTACGCCGCTTTTGTGACGCCATTTGGAGCGTTTATTCCCAAAAAGATGATGTTTGGGCTGGTGAACGCTCCCTTTTCTTTTTGCAAGCTAATGGCTCAGGTTTTGGGAGGTTTGGAGAGAATTGCATCTCCTTATATTGATGACATTGCAATTTATTCAAAAACATTCGAAGAGCACGTTAAGGATGTGAGTTCGGTATTGGATAGGTTGTTAGAGGCACGGCTTACTGTAAAGCCTTCTAAGTGCAAATTTGCGCAAGACCATGTTAGGTTTTTGGGTCACGAAGTGGGAAGTGGCAAACGCTCCCCTAGTGAAGCAAAAATTAGGGCCATTCATGAATTCCCCAGCCCAACAACGAAGACGCAAATTAGGTCGTTTTTAGGGTTGAGTGGTTATTATGCCAAGTACGTCCAAAATTACAGCGTCATCGCGGTCCCCTTAACAAATGCGTTGAAAGGGAAAACCCGGAAAGAGAAGGTAGATTGGAATGAGGAGTGTCAGGCGGCTTTCGAGGCACTGAAGAATGCTTTAGTAACCAAGCCCGTCTTGTATGCTCCGGATTATTCGAGAGAGTTCACGATGCAAACGGATGCCAGCGATTCCGGTGTGGGTGTTGTTTTGTCCCAAAAGATCGAGGAGGATGAGCACCCCATAATTTATCTCAGTAAGAAGTTTTCGAGAGCAGAGCGAAACTACGCAGTGGTCGAACGCGAGCTCGCAGCCATCGTATATGGCGTAAGGAAACTCCACTACTATCTGGACGGTCAACTTTTTGTTATAGAGACGGACCACGACCCCCTGACCTACCTGAATAAAATGATTGGGACGAATGGTCGTTTAACTCGATGGGCCCTGTTTCTACAACAGTACCGATTTGAGGTAAGACATAAGCCGGGGAGCAAAAATGGCAACGCGGATGGTCTCAGTAGAGCTGGAAATCAGAAAATTTAGGAAGGTGTCCAAAACCAAGACATCATCAATTTTATTTTTACTTGTATTTTTAGGTGTTATTTTCGTTAATATTATGTAATGTAAATATTTGTTAGTTGGTATGTAAAGATTTGTCACTAGATCGCACAACTGAGATTTAGTTTCGGAACCCAAATTTGTATTTCCGAAGCATGTTATTTTGGTTAAAACTCAATGTTTAGTATGAGTTGAGGATTCCGGGGATTCGGGTGAATGCCTCTCAGGGGACTATCTTAAGATGGGCTTACTTTCAGGTTTAGCCGAAGTTTCCAGGTTACCTTGGAAACTTCGTCTTTATGGGGGGAGGAGTTGTGACGAAGCATCTTACACTCCTTTTCCCGGAGGTGTTCCTCTCCCCTTTCAGACTATGGAGGCGCCGATCAGCCCAGCAGCCATGGTTCGGTGCCGGGGCACAAAAGGTGAATGGGAACCGAAGCCCCTTCATCTCTGCCGACGCTCCCAGGGTTTTGAAGGAATTCGGGGACAGTTCGTCTCGGCGGCGCCCGAACATTCTGGAACTCATGAGAAAAAAAAAAAGAAAAATCCACCAGGAGGAGAACTTTGACCAATGGGGGACGAGAGGACGTCCCCCACCGCCTTTTGCCGACCCGAGTCCGGGGAGGATGAAGGCAGACGACGCTAGAACTTCAACGGTGTTGGGAGTGTCTCTCAGAGGTCCCAGAAAGGGTACCGCCTTTAAGTCCCGTTGCGGGCAAATTTGTTTTCTGTACTGTACATATTTCATGTAACTGGAGATATTTCTTTGTTATTAAATAATCCAGAAAGCAGTACAACCATTAGTACTCATTTATACGATTTCCCACCACATAGTGTGAAGACGCTACATCGTCATCTGACCGTGGTTCAAAATTACGTGGTGTTGTCTCGAACCTTTCCCTTCGGGATTGTTCCCGGACCGTCGTCAATAGCCCGCTGTGTTGCTCCAGTACGACGTTAATTATCATTACCATTACCGGGATCAATCCCGAAGCGAAAGATCCGAGAACATCTCGTAATTTTGAACCACCAACAATAGGTAGGTATGTATTTTACAATGAAATAACCACCAACAATAGGTAGGTAGGTATTTTACTAGTTAACGTCACACTGGAGGAACACAACGGTCTATTGGTGACGGTGATCCTCTGAGGCTTAAAAACTACATGGAAATTGACAAAGAGCGAATTCAGAAATCAAGACGTCAATCACTATCTTCTACAAAATTATTCAGCAAAAAGCTAAAAGAAAGTCAAAATTAGTTAAAAATGAAGCTAAGGAGGGTTTGACTTACAAATATGGCGAGTTTTAAGATTCTAAAGTGGGAAAAAAATTGTTTGTGCTGTATTAAAATCTTTAAATGCTTTTTCTGGGAGACTGCGTTTGCTATTTTTTGGTTTGCGATAGATATCATATCTCAAAATGATTATAAGATTTTGAAATGAAATTTTGCCACAATGTTTTATTCATTTGTACCTATGTTATGTACCAAGATCTAACCTCACTATATTTTTTATTTATTTTAATGACTATTCTTTTGAAAAAATGAGATTAAAAAATGAAAAAAATGAGTTTTTGTACAAAGTTTGGAATATTTCAATAACTTTTAGAACTACTGCAAATCTTTTGGTTCATAACACAGATAAATATGTTAGTTATATACTGTATAAAAATTATTGAAATATATTCATTAGAATTTGCTATAGGAGGTGTGGCGTAAATGTAAATTTTCAGTAAAATTTTGCTAAAAATTGCCTATATTTTGGAAGTTAATGAAAATTTCATTGAAATTGAATTTAAATTCAGTTTTATACCCCAGTTTAATTAAAAACATGTATGCTTCATTAAAATTTATGTATTTAAAAAAAATGCTTCGAAGGGTAGTCACATATCTATATCAAGTAATGCTATCAAATCAAAATTAATAAAATAAAACTCCTAAAATTTATCTGGGGTAGAAGCACGAGAAAGCTTGGTTAAAGATACAATATTAACTAACCAAAATAATTATCAAATTGTTAACTCTGTTGTGGCTCAACCCTTGGCATCCTTCAAAAAGTCGCCATTTGGCGTACTACGGCATCCTCGCTGTGTAACCGCCTGTTCTCAGGCAGTCGCTCTTTGGAATTGACTCGTATTGCAGTCACCAGTGATATAGTTCACTAATCATGGCAATGGCGCCAGTTATTATGGATATAAGACTGTATATATGTACATATTAGTAAACTTGTGGTTATTCAGATTAATTGCCTCATAGTATCTGTTTTCATCTTCAAAAGAATTGTTACAGTCCACTTATAGAAAAATGAACCGGTGACCACACAACATATGGTCCTTCTCACCGGAGACTTTAGTTTCGGTTGTCACAGAACTGGCTTTAGTTATAGATAAATAGAGCAACTATGACGGATAAGAAAAAAATAGTATGCCTCAATAGGCAAAGAAGTGCTTATAAAGGACAATTAACAAAAATCGCAGCATTTTTGGACAATACCGAAGAAAAAGATGACTTACAATCTCAAATGAAGCTGGATAATCTAAGAAGAGTTATAGGAAAATTGGATGATTTAAAAGTGCAGTTCATCGAAAAGGTCGTCGATGAAGCAGAATTGGAAACGCACCTGCAAACCTTCCTAGAATTAGAAGACGAAAGTAGATGGAAAACGCCGGTTCTAACTCAGCGGTGCCGCGGTGCCGGAAGTGACGTCACACGGAGTCGAGTTGTTTTCTCCTGCTGCCGGAAGTGACGTCATAGACCGGGAGTAGAGTTGAGTTGTTTTCTCCTGCTGCCGGAAGTGACGTCGTAGACCGGAAGTTGAGTTTAGTTGTTTTCTTCTGCTGCTAAAAATGACGTCATAGATCATAGACCGGAAGTTGAGTTGTTTTCTCCTACTGCCGGAAGTGACGTCGTAGACCGGAAGTTGAGTTTAGTTGTTTTCTTCTGCTGCTAAAAATGACGTCATAGATTATAGGTTGAGTTTAGTTGTTTTCTTTTTAGTTTTTTTGGGATCTGGCAACACGAATATTTATCCTTCGCAGAATGGCAACGAATTTATCATGGGAAGTGCATGTTATGACCAAATTGCGGTGCCGTGAGTGACGTCACAGTCTGGATTGAACAAATTGCGGTGCCTTGCGGGACGTCAGACTCAGTATACGAGAAAGGACTCATTCTTACATGTCTGATCATGCTCTCAATGCTGCTATGACGTCACAGACTGGCGTGTTCGACAAATTGCGGTGCCTTGTGTGACGTCATGACTTAGTGATACTTTCGGTACCCGTGGGGCCATCTGGCGATCCCTTTTAAAATGAAGAGACAATTTTTTAAATTTTATATAGAGAAAAATTATCTACTTTTTCAGGACTTGAACGCGTGACAAAAGATACTCGTCTCAGAGTATTTGATCAACTAAACCACTCGGCCACGAATATCTACCGATCTTAGCTATATAAATGTATTAGTCTTCCACAAAAAATAATCAGTCATGGAAGAGGTGAAGAAAGTATTCAACGACGTTGCTCATCCTGCTGGATTGGGAAATGTTCAAACCTTAAAGAAATTTTTTAAAGAAGTCCCTGCTAAAGACATAAGATCTATGCTTCAAAAGGAACGTGCATATACTTTACATAAACCAATTAGAAAAGTATTTCCCCGTAACCGCGTTTACGTTTCAGGTGCACAAGTGCAGTATCAAGCAGATCTAGTTGACTTAAGAAGTCTTTCCAAATTCAACCAAGGATATTGCTATTTGTTAACTGTGATTGACGTATTTTCGAAATATGCATGGGCTATACCTTTGAAATATAAAACTGGTAAAAGTATAGTGGAAGCTTTTAAAATTATATTTGAGGAACGCAAACCTTTGAAATTGCAAAGCGATCGCGGTTCAGAATTTTTGAATACACGATTTCAGTCCTTTTTAAAATCTCAGGGAGTTCACTTCTTTTCTACATTTAATGAGACAAAAGCAAGCGTTGTTGAGCGTTACAATCGCACACTTAAAACCCGTATGTGGCGATATTTTACTCATGCTAACACTTTCAATTACATTAATGTTTTGAAAAAGTTGGTTCACAGCTACAACAATACCGTTCACTCGAGCATCGGTAGAAAACCATCTAGCGTAAATATTGATAATGAAAATGAAGTCCGTAAAAAACTTTATGGGGATGCACTTCAGATGCGTAAGAAACCTATTTTCAAATTTAAAGTGGGAGATATTGTAAGAGTTTCAAAGCAGAAAATAACGTTCGAAAAAGGATATGAAAGTAATTGGTCAGAAGAATTATTTGTAATACGCGAATTAGTGTCCAACCCTATACCCGTGTATAAAATTAAGGATTTGTTACATGAAGACATTCAAGGTACATTTTATGCTGAAGAATTGCAACAAGTAGCGAACAGTGAAAAATTTCCAGTGGATAAAGTTCTGAAGAAGAGGAAGAGGAAAAACGTGATAGAGTACTTCGTAAAGTTTAAGGGATATTCGGATAAATTTAATGATTGGATACCTTCCAGAAATTTGTTTTCCCTATAAAAGACGTGGGAGTAAGAAAGCAATCATTTGTATAAAGAAAAATGAGTTTCTACATAACTCTTCCTAGTGATGGAAGCATTGATGTTTTCACTGATAATGCTCTGTCTCATTACATAACGAGACTTCCGAAGAATTTTGAACTGTCTGGAGAATGGGAATGCGGCATAGTTGAATTGATCTATCCAAAAATGTGGAATAATGTTACTCACGGTAACAATAAATATGAGTATGATTTAGGTTCTGGTGGAAAAATGAACTACAGTATTCCATGCGGTTATTATGAAACACCGCAAGACATTATAAACGCTTTTGAAAAACGCATTCAAATACAAATGAATTACAATAAACATAATAAGAAAGTTAAACTTCAGTTGTTTAAAGGTTCAAAGTTGAAACTGAGTGATGGATTAGCGCAATGTTTGGGTTTTGAGCCCAATAATATAATTGGGGAAAATAATGTTTCTGAAACCTTGAGCATTGAGAGTCCTTTTGTGGCAGATCCTAATGTTGACTTACAATTGCTGTACGTGTATACAGATATAATTGAGTCTCAAGTGGTCGGTGGTGTCGTTGCTCCCCTATTACGCATCGTTACAGTTCGAGGTATAGACGGTCAGATGGTACACGAATTATTCGATAGACCTCATTATTATTCGATTTCTAGAAAAAATTTTCAGACCATCGAAATAGTTATAAAGACGCACACAGGACGATACGTGTCATTTGAACGTGGGAAAGTGATCGTGAAACTACATTTTCGTCTAAAGCATTTGTAAGTCATGTATCAACCATATCATTGCTGCACTCGTTCTTACGAGGAATACTATTCAAATCAAGCAGGAAATGGTTTATCTTTCTACAAGGGAGTTTCTTTACAAAGAGGTAGCGGTATTGGAGGTATTTTTAGAAGTATGTACCGAATGATTCTGCCGTTATTCAAATCTGGTGCAAAGGCTTTCGGAAAACAGGCCTTCAAGACTGGGGTGGATATTGCCAACGACTACGTACAAGGGAAAAATCTGAAGGCGTCAGCAAAAGAAAGAGCAAAAGAGGCAGCAAGCGTTCTATCTGATAAAGCAGCAACCAAAGTGAAATCGTTGGTTGGAGGACATAAAAGGAAACGTCATACTAAGAAACGCTTCATTCGAAAGAAATCTCGCAAGCAGCGCACCACCGATATTTTCGATCACCCTTAACATGGCTCTAATACGTAATGATTCCTATCCCTCAGTAAAGAGCGAGCTTGATTTGTTTTTAACTCCTCCGACACAAACATCAATAGAAAAAGGACAATGGTTGGAATACTATCCAATTGCAAATATACAAGATGAGTCACCCATAGAATTTAATATTTCGGGGAGCGGCGAGGAATACATTGATTTATCAGCCACACAGCTTTATTTAAAAGTACGCATTTTAAAGAACGGCGCCGACTTACCCGATACTGAACCTGTAGGCCCTATAAATTTGTTCTTGCATTCCCTGTTTTCTCAAGTAGATGTGAGTTTGAATGATCGTCTGATTTCATCGTCCAGTAATACGTATCCATACAGAGCTTACATCGAAACTTTGCTAAATTGCGGTTCAGATTATAAGAAAAGTTTTCTCACCTCGGAAGGTTTTTACAAAGACACTGCCGATCATATTGGGGAAAATGATCCATCGAAAGGAAACGAAGGATTGAAGAAAAGAGCTACAATGACTGCCAAAAGCAAAGTTTTAGATATGATTGGAAACTTGCATTGCGATATATTCCACCAAGATAGACTTTTACTGAACTTGGTGGATTTGAAGATTAGACTGATACGAAACAAGCCGGAATTCTGTCTGATGGCTTTGCAGAAAGCAAATTACAGCATCAGTATTGATCATGCTTCTATTTTTATAAGGAAACAAAAATTGTCCCCAGGTGTTCTATTAGGACATGCAAAGGCTCTTGAGAAATCAAACGCTAAATATCCCATTGATCGAATTTTATGTAAAATGTACGCCGTCTCAGGTGGAAGTTATAGTTTCCAGCAGGATAATGTTTTTCTCGGTGCTATGCCGAATAAACTAATTATCGCCACCATAGACAACGAAGCTTTCAATGGAAATTTTGAGAAGAACCCTTTGGAATTCAAACACTATGATTTAAACTTCATCGGTGTGTATGTGGATGGAAATCCAATCGCTTTCAAACCTATCACACCGGATTTTTCCAGCGATCAATATATAAGAGCATATAACAGTCTACTATTAGGAAGTGGAAAATTGATATCAGACAAAGGAATATACATAAATAGGGATGAGTTTGCAAAAGGATATTCATTATATTCCTTCGACTTGACTCCGGATCTTTGCGATGGAAACCACCTTAATTTGATACAACAAGGAAATTTACGCATAGAATTGAAATTCGCATCTGCTCTACCAAAGACCATTTCAGTGTTGGTATATGCCGAATTTCAAAGTGTTATTGAAATAACCAAGTCGCGCAATGTATTATGTGATTTTTCAATATGAATTCAATTCAAATAAATGAAATTCTGAAAAGAGATGCTTACACAAGACATTGTTTCATTGGCGTGTTTGCCTGTGATAATATTCCAATGCGATTGAATCATTATCCAGCAGCCATGGTTATTAACACCGATCCTGCTCACGAAGAAGGTACTCACTGGTTAGCAGTTTTTCTGAGATCGTCGAGAAATATAGAATTATTTGACTCCTTTGGACGTTCCCCTCAAGTTTTCAACAATTACATCCGCTATTATTTAAAAAAAAATTCCAATGTGACGTACAACGATTTCCCGCTGCAAAACTTCAGAACAGCTGTTTGTGGACAATACTGCATATATTACCTTAAACAACGATGTAGAAATAATTCTTTCAAGCGAATTCTATCTAAGTTTGGACATGATTCAATGAATAATGATATTATTATGTATAATTATGTTAAAAGAAACCATAATGTATATGTGAAATTGTTTCAATAAAAAAAATATTATAAAATAGATGAAATGACTTTGCTTTCTTCATTTGACACAATGAATCCTTTAGTGCTACGACATCCTTTTACTGCTCTAGTTTCAGGCCCGACTTCATGTGGAAAGTCATACTTTTTAAAAAAACTTCTTGAACACCGAACAGAGATGATTCATGCAAATATCAATAAAGTTGTATGGTTTTACGGTATCTATCAGGATTTGTATGAGAAGATAACAAATGTGACCTTTGTGGAGGGATTTCCAGAGAATTTTAAAAACTATTTGGATGGAAATACACTCTTCATTATCGATGATCTAATGGTTGAATGCGGAAACGATAAACGTTTAACAAATCTGTATACTAAAGGCTCACATCATCTCAATCTATCAATTATCACAGTGACGCAAAATATTTTTCATAAAGGTAAAGAGTTCAGAGAAGTATCGCTAAACAGCCATTATATGTTTTTATTCAAGTCACGTAGAGATATCAATCAAATTACGCATCTTGGAAGACAATTGTATCCTCATGATACAAAATTTTTCATGGAAGCTTTTCATGACGCAACAATGAAACCTTATAGCTATTTATTGATTGATTTAAAACCTGATACCGAAGAGTCCATGCGTTTGCGAACCAACATATTACCAGGAGAAACAACGTATGTTTATCAACCACGACATTAGTTGTATTAATTTAGTTTGAGTTATGCCACCGAATAAGAAAGACGTTCAAAAACTGCTGGCCATTAGTGCAAGCAAACCTGAATTGAGGAAATCCTTGATAAGGAAAGTTCCGAAATCAACTTTGAAATGCATCTGTGAATATTGTTTAAATCTTATAAAAGGCGATGTGCCTTTAAGACCAGCTCAAAAAGCTCGATTCCGTCAATACAAAACAACCTTCAGAAAATTGGCTGATAAAAAAACACCATTGTATGTGAAGCGCAAGCTTTTAGTGCAAAAAGGAGGGTTTTTAAATTTGCTAATTCCAGCCGCATTGAGTGTTTTAACAAGTCTTATTGCTAAGTAATGGAGTTTGCGAAAAAATTTGTTCTGGTACCTCATGATCAACTTTCAAAACATGTACCTACCGAAGAAAGCTTATCGGATTTGGACAAAGAAATGTCGGCAATACTGAAACGCATGCTTTCTGACGATGAAAAAGTGAAGCTTTACCATCAAGTTCTTCAAAAGCGTATTCATGTTGAAACACATAATCCCTCTATTAAGAAACCTGTTGAAGAAATATACACAACTACTCCTGGTCAGAAACAGAGAGAAAGACTTCCGGTTCAGGAATCGTCCGAGGAAATCTCTATCAAAACGGAACCTTCAACTGAAATTCTTGATCAGCTGATATTAAATGCAGCACCCAGAAATAAAAAGACTATGACTAGAAACATTTTATCATTTTTAAAACAGCACAAACACGTCATAAACTGGAATGAGAGAGGAGAAATCATTCACAATGGGACCCTAATTCCAAACTCTAACGTGATCGACTTGATTCAATCTGTTGTAAAGGATCCATCAGACAAAGAAGAAATAAATGGATTTTCTCAATTCTTTAACTCCATTCACGAATTGAATATTCCAAAAACCTTTGTTAAAAATAATCGTGCATTTGTTAAAAATAAGCGTGTAACAAGATCTAATAATAAAATTAGGTCATGGATATCATATTAATAAAAGGAAAAAAATTATTTTATTTTTAGAGAATTATGTCGTCTTGTCTTTTCTTTTTTTCATTATATTCTGCTTTCTATGTGTTTATTGTCTACTGTAGGAGCGTTCCTTTGAAGAAAATATAATTGTTAAAGTGTACATAGATTTTATTTCGAATGGGATTTGAATGGGAGGGAGGGATCTAGTTGTTACATTGATATGCTTTGCGTTGATATGCATATGAATCATTAGTATCTAAGAGCGGTGCTGTGGAGGGAGGGGGCGGTGGGGGAAACCCTGAGCGAGATTAGTTGCTAATCCGTCTTATCTCGAATTCAGTTCTAGACATGTTATAAGCTGAAATCCACGCACATCTAACCATTCTGAGCTGTCTCTCGTCTCAACTTGCTTCAAACTAATTTGCTCCCTTGTTCTAGGCGTGTTATTCAGTTCGTGGACTATTTTTTTAGTTGAATTGCATACCATTTTGCAATTTTGTATTCGTGAGAGTTCATCTACTTTGCATTGGTGTAAAAATGATTTCCTGTGAAGTTTGTGGAGTTTCTTTTACTGCCAAGAAAAGCCTTTTGCGGCATAATAGAACTAAGCATAGTGGTGCAGCTTCCTTCTCCTGTAATGTTTGCAATGCCGTGTTTAATCGCAAAGACATTTTGCTACGCCATGAAAAGATCCATAACAAGCCTACCGTTCCAGGTTCTGTTCCCGAGTCATCGAGGAAGCGCACGCATGATAGGAAAGTGCACTCCGACGAGAAAAGACCCCGTTTGCAATCCAACCTGCGACGAAGTGAACGCGCTTTTGACGGTGTGCTGGAGACTTATCGTATAGAGAACTATGAAAGTTTCCTTGATATTCAGCATTTCCTAAATGCGAGGAGTTTAGATGTAATCGATCAGTTGATGGAGATTTTAACTACCCGTGAAGTAAAAATTAACTTCCGTTTATTTTGTAAATATGAAAAAACTGTGGATGGAGGTCATATTGAAGAGACCAAAAATTTCAAGACTCGTAATGAATTGATTCTACCAACCTCGGATTTGCACAATTTTTACGACCGTGTTGCTGACAAGCTGTGCCGAGAAGCGTCGGAATTTGAACAAAAAGAGTCTGGCTGGCGACTGATTGAAATTCTGTTCTTGGAATTGCGAACGAATTGCTATAATCCATTGCGAGCAACATCATACATTCCATTACCTGCTACCATACAGCACAAACGTGCTGTAGTTAATGTGCAAAACAGTGATATGATGTGCTTCAAATGGGCTGTTTTATCAGCTCTGCATCCAGCTAGAGAGAACTCCTGCAGACAAGCCAACTACGAGGAGCATGCAGACTCGTTAGATTTCACCGGTATACCATTTCCGGTAAGTCTAACTAATATATCAAAATTTGAAAGACTTAATAACATGTGTATAAATGTATTTTCATATAACAAGAACTTTAAAATATTTCCATTGTGTATTAGTAAAGTAGACTATTCTACCCATATTGACTTACTGTACATAAAAAGTAATGAGAATGCTCACTACGCGTGGGTCAAAGATCTTTCACGCCTAGTCTCTTCGCAAATATCTAAGCATGAAAAGAAGACGTATATCTGCCGTCGCTGCCTCAATGCGTTCGGTTCACCCGAACTTTTATTAAAACATCAAGGGTTGTGTTTCGAGCATGATGCAGCGCGGGTGAAAATGCCGTCGAAGGAAACTTTCGTTCACTTTAAAAACATTAAACATCAGCAAAAAATACCATTCATTATCGTAGCCGATTTCGAATCGTTAACTGAAAAAATCGATGGGTGTCAACCAGATCCTAGTGCTTCATTTACTTTCGCTTATCAAAAGCATAAACCTATCTCCTTCTGTTATTATATTTTATATTTATATGGATCATATAAACCACCTGTGGTGTACCGAGGTGCGGATGCGTCTCAAAAATTCATGGAGATGCTTATGGCTGAAGCCATTGAAATTGAGGAAATTTATAAGAGGGTCGTACCTATGGAGTACCTATCAGCAGATGCAAAAACTCAGCACTACGCTAAGTCGATTTGTTATCTCTGTGGTGGTGGATTTTCTGACACAAATCCTAAAGTTTTCGAACATGATCATATAACAGGATCATACCGAGGGGCTGCGTGTAATACCTGCAACTTGAAACTTAAAAGGCCTAGTTTTATCCCAGTTTTCATTCACAACTTGTCCGGATACGATTCTCATTTTATCGTAAAAGAACTTGGTATGGATGAAAAAATGATTAGTATAATAGCCGAGAATGAGGAAAAATACATTTCTTTTAGCAAACAAGTCGGGAAAATGCAGTTGCGGTTTCTAGATTCTTACCGTTTCATGCCTAGCAGTTTGGAAAAATTAGTTTCAAATTTACACCAGGACGAGTTTGGTATCATGAAAACGTTCTTTCCATCTACGAAAGTGGACTTGCTTCTGAGGAAAGGCGTGTACCCTTACGATTATATGGATGATATATCTAAATTCGATGAAGAGTCTCTTCCGAACAAGGAAGCCTTCTATAGCCTCCTCAACGAAACCCATATAACTCAGGATGAGTACACGCATGCCCTCAATGTTTGGGAGCAATTTGAAATCAAGAACATAGGTCAGTATACAGATTTGTATGTTAAAACAGATGTTTTGTTGCTTGCCGATGTCCTTCAGGCATTTCGAAAAAATTGTTATAAGACATATGGTTTGGATATGGCCTGGTATTTCACGGCTCCCGGCCTCTCTTTCGATGCCATGTTAAAGTTTACGGGTGTCCAAATTGAACTTTTAACGGATTATGAAAAGTTGCTATTTGTAGAGAAAGGCATTCGAGGTGGTGTCTCGCAATGTAGTCACAGATACGCCCGTGCCAACAATAAATACATGAGTGAGTATGATGCAGGAAAACCCGAATCATATCTGCTCTACCTCGATGCTAACAATTTGTATGGTTGGGCAATGAGCCAACCACTTCCCCTTAATAATTTTCAATGGGTGGACAATTCCATGAATGTATTAGATTCATCAGATGATGATGAATTCCGCTACATTTTAGAAGTAGACCTGGATTATCCTCCTACACTTCACGCTGCACACAATGATTACCCTTTGGCACCCACCAATCAAGTTCCTCCAGGCTGCAAAGAAAAGAGACTTCTTCTCACTCTAGAAAATAAAGTTAATTATATTCTACATGTAAATAACTTAAAATTTTATTTGAAGCATGGACTCATTCTTAAAAAAATCCATAGAATTCTCCAATTTAGGCAATCAGCCTTTTTAAAACCTTATATTGATCACAACACTCGCCTCAGAGCAGCTGCGGTAAATTCTTTCGAGAAAGATTTTTATAAACTCATGAACAACAGCGTTTTCGGCAAATGCATGGAGGACGTGAGAAGGAGGAAGGACATTCATTTGTGCTGCAGCGCGAAGCAAGCGGAAAAATTGATTGCCAAACCAAATTTTCATGATAGAACAATTTTTACCCCCCAATTGGTTGCAATTCATCTAAAGAAATCAGAAATTATATTTAATAAACCGATAGCAATTGGTATGGCAATATTAGATATTTCGAAAACATTAATGTATGGTTTTTTTTACAATCATTTGAAAGAAAAATATGGAGCAAACTTTCGTCTTATGTATACGGATACGGACTCATTTATCCTTAAAATTGAAACTCATGACGTTTACGAGGATATGAAAGGTCATCTTTATCTCTTCGATACATCAGACTATCCAGAAAATAATGTGTACGGATTGCCGCGAGTAAATAAAAAAATGTTAGGTCTTATGAAAGATGAGTGTGCCGGAAACATCATGACTGAATTTGCGTCACTTCGTAGTAAAGTGTACAGCTACCAAGTGCAAGGGGGAGATGTTATAAAAAAACTAAAAGGGGTTAAAAAATCAGCATTAAAAAATAGAATAACTTTCGAGGACTATAAAAAGTGCGTGTTGCGTGGCACACAGAGTTTCACAACCGTGCAAAGTATTCGAAGTGTAGGTCATGAGATTTTCACTTCGAAGATGAACAAACTTGCCTTGTCCCCAGGTGATGAAAAGAGGTTCGTTTCGGAGGATGGCATTTTCACCTACGCTTGGGGTCATCATGAAATACATGAGATAAACTCAACTTAATTGTTCTCTAAAGTGTTGTAAATATTCACCTTAGCAATTAATTGTATGAGTATATATATGTATCTATTTAATTTTGTAAATTTTTTTATAAGCAACACATGTAAATTGAAAGCACATTTCAGCGCGTTATATGTAGATCTTATATATATATAGTATATATGTAGATATTCTGTATATATGTTGATAAATGTCACTACATGATATTTTTTAAAATAAACTATTCTATTTGAAACTAAATCTCAATCATGTTTCAAGATGCAAAGAATCTCATTCGAAAAATGTATGTTAAAAGAACCTAACCTCAAAATTGTAACTTTTTTCTTTAAAGTATATGTGAAATAAAATTCGTTATTTTAAATACTTATGAATTTTTATTGTGTTTAATTTTTTAAATCCTATTTTTTTTACTGAAATAGCTTCTATTATATTGCTTAAAATGTTTTGCTTAAAGAAAAGACATAGTAATGTAATTCTTATGTTAATCTGTTCTAAAAAATAAGACTTAAAGACATTTTCATTTTGAAGCATAATCTGTTCTAAAAAATTAGACATAAGGATATTTTCATTTTGAAGCATTTGATGTGATTATTGATTACTTTTAATAGAAATTTTCATGGGAAATAATTTTTGAGAATAAAAAAGAAATAGTGTTTCTAAGATCTGAACTAATATTCCAATTTCTGAGTAAAACATTTCGCTTAAAAGAGTTTCTATTTCTAGTAATTAAGTTAAACTTAATTTTAGTTCATGTTCTTTAAATTAGATAATTAAAAAAATGTAAGAATTCTTTGAAACCTCTCACAGTAATTCATAATTGTTAAAGAATAATTTTAATAACACACCATTGAAAAACATCAACATTTATTAAAAGCACGTAAGATGTTACTTAGTTACATTTGTTTTAGAGAATACATTATACTTATTTTACAGATCTTTTACATACATATTTCTGATATTATTGAAAACATCAGTTGTATTCAAGCATTCAAAAAAGTCACCCTCAAATATTATATAAAAAAAGTTTATAATTCCATGGTTTTCTTTCACAAAGTTAAAAGCAAAATCTTTCCAGTTTATAGAATATAAGGCAGGAGTAAAGAATTCGCAAAAGCGTTCATCAACACTCATGCTCATGCATGTATGTACAGATTGAATGATAATTTCATTTTTACAACTTAAACAGTCCAAAAGAACAGTAATGTTAAGCGCTATAATATCCTTTAGGCACTTACACAATGAAGTTGTAACTTCTCTCCAACCCTCGGGGTTATCAGGATCACCATAGTAGGGTTTGTAAATCTCACTGGGAAAGTTCCTTTGCACTTCCTTTTTCACATAATATGGTAGGGAATATTTCAAAAGCGATATTTTGAGTATATCTGATACATTCTCATAGTGTTCACACAGTTTAAAATACTGATCAGAATTCAGAAAAATAGAGTTGGGTAGGAATTGTAAGGAGTGGTCTCTTTTTTGAAATACTCTTTGTAAAACCAAGTCCCTTTTTCCGTTATCACACACTTTCGAAAGACAGACTTCTTTCTGTAAAACTTTAACGTCAGAGTCAGCAGCATGTGCAAAAAAATTGCTTACCTTTCTCATCAGAATATCCCATGTTTTTGGATGTAGGGAGATACCTTCCTTTGTTGGTTGCAAGTCACCATTTCCATTCAAAGCAAATTTTCGCACATGCACTCGAGTAGAGCCGATGAAATTGTTAATCAACATAAATGAATAGTTTCCAAGATGAAACATGGTGTCTGGAAGTGACTGCATCGTTAATTTAGAAACTTCAGATTGTACCACTTGATCATCAAAATGAACTCTTTTACACACTTTAGGTTGATTGCTGAAACGCTTCATATTTTTTCCCTTAGCTTTTAGGTTGAAAGTTTTTTTCACGAAAAGGTTTTCAGTAAAGCAAGAGATAGAGTCACTGTTCACTAAAGGACCTCAGAGTTTAAAATGCGATGGTCAGATGAGAACGTCGTTTATTCCAAACAGAAAACCGGTTGGCAACCAATGAAAAAAACTGCAAGCAGGATTATTACAACTCACCGCAGTACTTAAAATGGAAATGAAATGAAAAACGGGCTTCTACGCAGGAACTTGTATCAGGGACATGATCTGACACGCAAAAATACCAAGGCACCGCAATTTGTCGAACACGCCAGTCTGTGACGTCATAGCAGTATTGAGAGCATGATCAGACATGTAAGAATGAGTCCTTTCTCGTATACTGAGTCTGACGTCCCGCAAGGCACCGCAATTTGTTCAATCCAGACTGTGACGTCACTCACGGCACCGCAATTTGGTCATAACATGCACTTCCCATGATAAATTCGTTGCCATTCTGCGAAGGATAAATATTCGTGTTGCCAGATCCCAAAAAAAAACTAAAAAGAAAACAACTAAACTCAACCTATAATCTATGACGTCATTTTTAGCAGCAGAAGATAACAACTAAACTCAACTTCCGGTCTACGACGTCACTTCCGGCAGTAGGAGAAAACAACTCAACTTCCGGTCTATGATCTATGACGTCATTTTTAGCAGCAGAAGAAAACAACTAAACTCAACTTCCGGTCTACGACGTCACTTCCGGCAGCAGGAGAAAACAACTCAACTCTACTTCCGGTCTATGACGTCACTTCCGGCAGCAGGAGAAAACAACTCGACTCCGTGTGACGTCACTTCCGGCACCGCGGCACCGCTGAGTTAGAACCGGCGTTTTCCATCTACTGACGAAGCCGAGCAAATGGAGGTAAGGCTTAGAAAACTCCTATTACTTAATGTCAATATGGAAAATCCTAGATTAAAAGACTCTAAATTAGATAGTTCTTCGATGAATGTGAAATTACCTGAGGTACCTTTACCAAAGTTTTCAGGACATTATCAAGATTGGTACACATTTAAGGATCAATTCGTAAACTTAATTGATTCAAATGATAATTTGAGTGATACTCAAAAATTATTTTATCTGAAGTCTACCCTTAGCTGTAGTGCTTTAGACGTTGTTACTATGGATGACACATACACTTCGCTTTTTAAAGCATTAGAAGATCGTTTCCAAAACAAACGTTTAATTGTAAATTGCCATATGAATGAAATATTAACAATAGAAACTGCAGCTCAGGATGCAGCTAAAAGTCTAAGAGCAATAGTTGACGGCTGTCAAAAACACATTCGAGCTCTTAAAAGCTTAGGACTGGAGCTTAATCAGTTTTCAGAAGTTATGTTAATAAATATAGTTCTTAAGAAACTTGATAAAGAAACGAAAAAACAATTTGAACTATCGCTTACCACCACAGAAGTACCTAAATGGCAAGGATTCATTGACTTTTTGCAAAAACGTTGTTTGGTTTTAGAAAATTTACAGTGTAATGTAAATGTAAAACCTAAATATTCGCACATTGATAAAAATCAAAAGTTGAAAACTTTATTAGTGAAAAATAGCCATAAAGATTATAAATGTGTTTTATGTCAAGGAAATCATTCTATTTTCAAGTGTGATATGTTCTTAAAACTGAGTGAATACGAGAGATATTCAACAGCAAAAAAATTCAACCTGTGCCTCAATTGTCTTAGTTCTAAACACAAAATTGCGCAGTGTCATTCGAAAGGAGTTTGTAATATCTGTTTCCAAAGACATAACTCTTTACTTCACAGACAGCGTTCGGCTCCAAACGAAACTGAACAGACATTTGGCGCTACGCAAGTAAACAAAAAAGAAAGTAGCCCGCCATCCAGTGATATGAACGGTGCCGCAAAAGAGGTGGGGGAAGCGAATGTTTCGAAATCTCTTTGCAATAAAATGTGTTCATCTGGAAAAAATAAAAGTGGAGTACTTTTAACTACATGCATTATTCATGTAGAAAATACGGATGGAATGAGAATTCCAGCCCGCTCGCTTCTTGATTGCGGTTCACAAGCCAATCTAATGACTAAAGAGATGGTAGACGTATTAGGATTAAAGAAAAATAAATTGAATGTTTATGTTTCTGGGATTAATGGGAATGTTACAAATATCAGATCCCAAGTACGTACGAACATTTCAAATAAAGATGGTTCTTTTTGCAGATCAATTGACTTTTTAGTAACACCTAAAATAACGGATTGCATTCCTTCTCATAATATAAATATAGATAACGTAAAATTGCCGTTGGATATAGAATTGGCGGATCCAGACTTTGGGAAACCAGCTAAAATAGATATTCTAATTGGAGTAGAACTTTTCTATAAAATTTTAGAGGCTCATAAACATGAAATTTCACAATTAATATTTCAAAAAACAGTTTTCGGCTACATTGTTTCGGGAACAATAGAAGATGTTTCACATCAGATATTTTGTGGGTTTATCCAACCAACAGATGCTTTAGAAGAAAATATTCAAAAATTTTGGAAAATGGAAGGGGTGGAAGATGAATCACGCTTGGTCAGTTTCGAAGAACAACAATGCGAGAATCACTTTAAAACAACGTATCGTCGAGATAAGTCAGGAAGATTTGTAGTAACTATGCCTCTAAAGGAAGACGCTAGTACCCTTGGAGATTCGAAGGCTATTGCAGAAAAAAGACTACACCAATTGTGGAATCGTTTAGAAAAAACTCCTTTAATGCGAGAACTTTACTGTTCTTTTATGAAAGAGTACGAGAGTCTCAATCACATGAGAAAGGTTACTGAAGATATAGATGAGTCATGTTGTTATTACCTACCACACCATGGGGTATATCGCCCGGAAAATTCTACGACAAAACTCCGTGTTGTTTTTAACGCTTCAAGTCCTACAACAAACGGAAAATCATTAAATGACATTCTTTTGAAAGGACTCGTAAACGAAGATTTATACGAAATCATGATTCGTTTTAGAAAACATAGGTTCGTATTTCTCGCCGATATAGAGAAAATGTATCGCCAAATAGTTATAAATGAGGAGCAACGAAAGCTATTAAGAATCGTATGGAAATCAGATGCTAAGTCACCAGTAGAGGTTTATGAGTTAAATACAGTCACGTACGGAACATCCTGTGCTCCGTTTTTGGCCATCCGAACTTTAAAACAGCTCGCTTTGGAAGAGGCAGAAAAATTTCCTGCTGCGTCTGAAGTTCTTTTGAATGATTGTTATATGGGTGATGTTATTAGTGGGGAAGAAAGTTTGGACGGTGTTAAGGAGCTCCAATGTCAGCTTGTTAAACTTCTGGAATCTGCTGGAATGCACTTACATAAATGGAAGGCAAATCATTCTACATTACTGAACAATGTTAATGAAGAAAAGTTAGAAGGTTATTCATTTACTGAAAATGAGACTAAAGCTTTAGGAGTTACATGGAACCCTAGCTTAGATGCTTTTACGTTCAAGGTAAAAATCAACCTACACGAAAAACTGACGAAAAGGTCCATTTTATCCGATATAGCACGAATCTTTGATCCACTGGGTCTTATCGGGCCTGTCATCACGAAAGCTAAAATCTTTATGCAGGAGCTCTGGAAACTAAAGTTGGACTGGAATGATACTGTTCCTGATTTTCTTGCTCAGTCCTGGTTTCAGTTCACAAAATCCTTAAAATCTTTGGAAAATTTTAATGTCAATCGTTACATGTTAGCTCCGAATGCGCAACAAGTAGTTTTGCATGGATTTGCTGACGCGTCCTCAGTGGCGTTTGGAGCTGCTGTATACATCCAGTCTTTCCATCACTCGGAAATTTCATGCCATTTGATTAATAGCAAGTCGCAAGTAGCACCTTTAAAAACAGTTACCATTCCTAGACTGGAACTATCTGCTTGCCTCCTGCTATCCAAGTTAGTTGTAAAAATTTTGAAGGCATTGAAACTAGTCATACACGATGTCTACCTGTATACAGACTCAACCATAGCCTTAGCTTGGATCCACACTCCGCCATGGCAGTTAAAAACTTTTGTTGGAAACCGTGTGGTTAAGATCCAAGAAATGACACAGAACTTTCATTGGAACCACGTCTCGTCGAACAGCAATCCCGCTGATTTAATATCTCGAGGTGTAGATGCAATAGAGCTAGCTGAAAATCAAGTGTGGTTACATGGACCAGACTTTCTTACTCAAGAAATGAGTTTTCCCAAACTTGAAGACGCTCCTGTATCTCCAGAGGATCATGAACTTATCTCGAAAGAGATGAAAGTCGATCCTGTTAATGACAAATTCAAAGAGACTATGAACATTTGTGGAATTTCAAGCTTAACTATAGACTTATTTCCCAGTGACTTTTTTACTGACATTTTGGCCTTGACTAATAATTTCTTTAAATTAATTCGAATTTGTAGTTTTATTTTTAGATTTATTGCAAATTGTAGAAACTCATCCAAGAGAGAATTGGGACCTTTATCGACGTTAGAACTGAAAAAAGCTGAGACTTACCTTATCAAACAGGTACAGTATAGATATTTCGCGGAAGAAATAAAAAATCTTCAAAACCAGAAGACCATTTCAGGTAATAGCAAATTGAAATATTTTAACCCTTTTTTGGATTCTGATGGAATTATTAGGGTTGGAGGTCGATTGCAAAATTCCAGTTTGTCCTATGAAAGCAAACATCCCATAGTATTGCCACATAAGCATCGATTAAGTGAACTCATTTTTGAGCACTTCCATAACAAGTTCTTCCATGTTGGGCCACAGGCACTTTTGCATCACGTCAGGCAGAGGTACTGGGTTATTAATGGAAGATCGCTTGCCCGTAAAATAGTTCATAAATGTGTCATGTGTTTTAAAACTAAACCCGTAGAATCCAACCAAATTATGGGAATTCTACCCGCAGACAGAATCAATCCTAGTCATCCTTTTCAAAAGTGTGGTATCGATTTTTGTGGACCCTTCTTAATTAGATATAAAAACCAAAGGAAAGGAAATTATAGTAAAATTTATGTATCTTTATTTGTGTGTTTTGTCACTAAAGCAACCCACTTAGAAATCGTAACGGATCTAAAGTCCGAATCCTTTATTGCCACCCTTAAAAGATTCTTTGCCCGCAGAGGAAAGAGTTCAATTATTATAACCGATCATGGTTCTACATTTGTTGGAGCCAACAATGAGTTGAAAAGATTACATGCTCTTGTAAGTAAACCAGATGACGCCTTGGTTAATTACTTATCATCTGAGGCCATTAATTGGAAATTCATTCCTCCTCGGTCGCCTAATTTTGGTGGACTATGGGAAGCCGGGGTGAAGGCGTTTAAGTACCATCTTAAGAGAACCTTAAGTAATTCCTTAGTAACATTAGAAGAATTTTTAACGATAATTACACAAATTGAGGGAGTTCTCAATTCGCGACCTTTGGTACCTTTATCGTCGGATCCAAATGACCTCGAGGTCCTGACTCCAGCTCATTTCCTAATTGGCCGCCCAATTACTTCACTACTTGAACCTGATATAACCGCAATAAGCGAAAATAAACTATCTAGTTGGCAAAAAATCACCAGAATGACGCAAATCATATGGAAGAAGTGGCAACGCGACTACTTGAATCATCTCCAGCAGCGTAATAAATGGTTCTTTGAAAAGAAAAATCTTAAAGAAGGTTGCATGGTTGTCCTTAAAGACGAAAATTTACCCCCTTCTAAATGGATTTTGGGCAGAGTTATTAACTTAATATCTGGTTCTGATAATAAGGTTAGAGTAGTAGATGTTAAAACCGCCACAGGTGTTGTTAGAAGAGGAATTTCCAAAATCTGTATTCTTCCCATCGAAGATAATGAATGATAGGTATATATTGGAACTTATTAGTATATCACAATTATAATACAGACTACTTAACTTCATTATCCTATGTAATTAATTATATTTGTTAAAATTGTAGTATTTGCAGTATTGTTATATTTGTAGTTATAATAGTGTCCATGTGACAAGTAATTTCTAATTGTATGAACCTGCTTACTTCATGTTATGTACTATTGTCATTTATTATGTAATATTCATATAGTTGAATGTTGAAACATGTCAACGGGGGCCGGTATGTTGTGGCTCAACCCTTGGCATCCTTCAAAAAGTCGCCATTTGGCGTACTACGGCATCCTCGCTGTGTAACCGCCTGTCCTCAGGCAGTCGCTCTTTGGAATTGACTCGTATTGCAGTCACCAGTGATATAGTTCACTAATCATGGCAATGGCGCCAGTTATTATGGATATAAGACTGTATATATGTACATATTAGTAAACTTGTGGTTATTCAGATTAATTGCCTCATAGTATCTGTTTTCATCTTCAAAAGAATTGTTACAGTCCACTTATAGAAAAATGAACCGGTGACCACACAACAAACTCAGCAAAAAATTAATTGTCAAATTATTTTTAATTGATACAAGTTTCTTGAAATCATATAAACGAATTATAAATTACTTTAATTCTAATTGAAGAAAACAACGAAATTATGAGCGAAATTCAAAATCTTCTATAAAGATCATAAAATTAAATTTAAGGATATGTTAAGCTGACTAAGAGTAAAATATATGGCAGAACAGGAAATACAAAACGCTAACGCTGTGTTATAAAAATCAAGCTAACAGCAAAATACAAAAGCCTACAGAAAATGACAATGCAAAATTATAAACCAGAGAAGGAAGTAAAGAAAACAAAAAACTTGAATGAATGTGATGAAAAAATAAACTACATGCCCAGCGAGATTAGTCAGAGCAAGAATCCCTTTTGTAAAACTCTTCGTAATGAAATAAAGCAGACAGTTTAAAAAGGATCATAAGCCAAAGTAAAATGATAAAGAAAATATAAATTTCGCCTATAATCAAACGAAACACCGAAAAATTCAAGAATTTAATGGCGGATGTTTGATGAGATGGGCTAAGTTGAAAGCTATGAATTCTCAGAAAAAAGTTCAGATTATTGATTATACAAATAATAGATCGGATTCTGAATGAATTGAGGCAAAGGTTTCAAGTCATTCAAAACATGAATAGTTTATTTGGTTTCCTCAATGGAGTTCGGTTTGAAACAATGAATGGAGAAGGAATTGAAGAACCAGGCACTTGAGTTAGCTACCACATATAAAGAAGACTTAGACAAGGACTAGCTGGCGATAGAAGTGGAGAGTTTTAAGTATCATGCCTAGGATTTAAGCCCTAATATGAAAACGGCTACACGATCAGGTCTTCTGACGTTAATATACAAGAACGGACTTGAAGACGCGTCCACCAACATAACGACAGCGTTGAGAATTTTCCTCACAATACCAGTCTCAGTCGCTTCAAATGAAAGGAGTTTTAGCAAACTAAAGATCATAGAAAATTACCTCAGAAACTTAACAGGACAACAACGACCAACCAATCTGAGCATCATATCAATAGAGCACGTTAGCTTCAAAGTTATCTTTTGAGGACATTGTAAAAATGTTTGCAGCCGAAAAAGCCCGTAAAGTTAAGTTTTAGTTCAAGCTTTCTGTGTTGAAATTATTTTTTTTCACATTTTGTCAATAGATTAAGAGATTGTGAAAAATGTTTAAGTATAATACTCAAGAACTTGAGTAAAATCTGTTATTCCTAATTCTTGTTCTACAGTTTTCCAAAATCCTTGAATGGTTTTCGGTCGGCGTTTCGATAATGCTCTTTTTAAAAGTCCAAAAGTCCTTGGGTGAGACAGCTGGAGATAAAACAGGAATATCAGTAAAGGGTATTGACTTGATACCAGTTTCTTGTTCAATTTTTTCCAGGAATTTAATAGTGGATTTAGATGTGTGGCTGCTTGCTTTATCCTGACGCAGTTCTACTGATTGTTGGCACTGTGGGTAAAGATATGGTATTTCTTTTTTGAATATTGGGGATAAAATAGGGTCTTTATAATATGTGGGAGTTGATTTTTACACCCCCTCCTTTTTACTTTTATTTTTCCATTATATGAGAAAAACCGAAAACAATCATAAATCTCTTAGAGAAAGTTCTCACATTAAAGTTACCAAGTTGAACCACGTTTTAAGATTTTTCTCCTCTTTTATGATAATAAATTGTTCTTTTTTATTGCAATCATTTAAATACACCCACGCCTCGTCTATTGTCACAATATTTTTCCATCTTTCTCCAGCTAAATGCTTCTCATACAGAATTCTGCAGCGAGGTCTGCGTTCTGCAATATGTCGTGGAGATAGACGATAAACGTTGTATTTTTGGGCTTTTTAAGATTCAAATCATTGTTAATTATTCTATTTACAGTTGAAACTGAACATTTTAATGACTGTAATAATCCTTTGACTTGGCGGATTCTCTCTTAAAATTAAAGATCTTACCTTACAAATATTTTCAGAAATTCTTTTCTTTTTGGATACGTATTTGGAAGTATTTTTCCATTTTTACGCATTTTTCCTTTCTCATTAATAATATTACTTATCGTACCTTTAGATATCGAAAAACCATGACTTTTACAGCGTTTTTGAATAATTGAATAAGAATAATTTTCTTCGGAAAGAGCGGAAACATAGCCTCCCATCCATTGCTTATTTAAAAGCGCCATTTTGACAGTAAACAAAACTCTGAGTTTGCAGACGATAAGTTGTACAGGTAACCCCCGTATAACACGGCACTTCTATAGCACGGATTCACTCTAACACGGTTCGAGGATTGGGAACATCCCCGTATAACATGGTGCTTTCATGGAATGATTGGAACAACGATGCGAAAAGGAAGGCATTATGAAAGTTTAATTTAAACGGTGTAGCATGGGAATATCCTAAGAACTACACGCGCGGATATTATCTCGAGATAAATTAAATAAAAAGTAACTTAGCTTAGAAGAGACATGGCATCTCTCGGGGATCCCCGCTCGTCATCAAAAAGAAAAAATGTCAAGGAGAATTCTTTCTCACAAAACTGGAAAGTCGTTGGACTGAGGCAAAAAAAAAGAAAGCGTATTCTTCCTCTCCACGCTTTTTATCAGTTTTTCAGGGGGTCGCAAATCAGGGGAGATGGTCTTGTCAATCAAGGGAGCTGGACTTCCTGATTAGCTGTTTTTAAACTAGCTCATCTGTAATTTGTTAGACGGACACACATGACATGGCATGACGTAACTTTCTGGAAGATTCTTAGCATAGTTAATGAGCGTCCTGGAGCGAGGGAAAAAACAGAATTGAGAAATAAAGGACTTAAAAAATAAATGACATCACTGATCTCGTGGCTGTCACTCAGAGGATGAGGATATCTTGCCAAAAAGAAAACACCCTCGGTTAATAGTGCTTAGTGATGACGAAGAAAACATTGTTTAATTCATATTAATATGTATTACTTCTTAAGAAAATTTTAATTAAGATATTTATCTTAATTATGAAAATATAATAGCATGTTTTTTAATTTTTGGAACCTAACCCCCTTTTAGTACTAGTTCTTTGTTTCGTATAACACGGATTCGCATACGGCAATTTTTTGGAACACAACTCCCGTGTTATACGGGGGTTACCTGTACTTTAACCATTTAACTGCTGCGAAAATAAAATTATTTCATAGCATACAATTTTTTTACAGCTCATCAAAATCGTTCAAAAAATGTCCGAACAGCCTCTGTATTTATCATAATTAAATATCCTATTCTAAAGTAACAGTCTGTTGGTTTTGATGCAACCCACATATATCCCGATACCATTTGATAAAACCTTTTCATTTCATTTGCAGCGATTATAAGTATGAAAGAATTTACCAAACATGCTACTCTTAGATTATTTGTCAACGAAATATCTTAGAATTTATTAGATGTTTTATCTTGTACTATAAAAATGAAATTACTGCAAATTAATCTATTTGCCTCTGAAATCCAGCATTTACCATCTAAGTTGAATAAAAAAAATTTGGACTAGTGGAATTAATGTGTGGTGGGGCGATATCAGATGTTGTAGGGGAGGGTTTTGGTTTGGTTGGTCGGTGGGGGGGGGGCGCCAAGGCGAGTTCTTGCCCCGGGTGGAAACTAGCCTAGTTACGTCTCTGTCCACGAGTAACTATAAAAGAGTAACAAACCTTATCAAATGGTTGGTAGGACAAGCAGATGGACAAAGCGAGAATTCTAATGTTAAAACAAACGAATTTTCGAAGGTACAAATTTTCTATGTAAAATTTGTCGAATCAGTTTTAGGCAATGTTTAATCTGTCTGACTAAAAATTAATCATGCCTTGTTAGTAATTAGTTTTAGTTTTAATAATTTATATAATCACATGACTAAAATTACAAGGGATATTCCAAAAGTAAGGGCCGTTTGCTAATAAAAAACCGTTGGCAGCACTGATTGGAGTTTCACTCTCCCAGCGCCCTCTATTGGTTCATCAGGCACCAACCGACCGGTCTGTCGACTGTCAGTCGTCGTTAGTTTATATTTGGCGCAGCGTAACAATGGCGTCGAAAATAAGCGATCCCGCCAATTGTGAAGTGGATCCGGTTATTCCAGGGATGGGCAAACTACGGCCCGCGGGCCAATTCCGGCCCGCCGGAAGGTTTTATGCGGCCCGCGGATAAAATTTTAATTTGCCGGTCCGACGGAAATTAAAAGAAAATATGATTTATATATTATATATCCATCTCCTTTTCTACTTTGTTTAAATATTATTTTTTTTCTTCCTTTTTTTCAAAGGACTGATGATCTTTTTACTTTCTCTATTTTTGTTGTACAAAACATAAATCGACGGAAATAGCAAGCACAGACAGCTTTCAATCGGTAAAGTCTTAAAAGCGGAAGTTCTTTGTTAGTTATAGCTGTAGACTGGCGCCAACAAGAGCGTTATCTCTTTCTCGGGGAGCAGACATGGGAATCCAATATAGGTGAATTAGACCTCACATGTGGCAGACTGCGCATTTTAAGCTCCAGCCAGCAGCTTTTTCTTTTGGCGCGAGTTTTAATATTATTGATTGCGTATGGAAAGATTGCGGACATATAGCATCATTGTGAATAGTGGTGAAAGTATAAAAAGTATAGCGTAGCTAGTGCTTGTTTGGGTTATTCGTAAAATATTTCAACCCCAAAATGGCTACTAATAAACGTAAAGTTGATTCAGAGTGCCGTGTTTTTAATGATGAATGGACCTGGAAATATTTTTTTACAGTTGTTAAAGATAAACCAGTGTGTCTCATCTGCAATGAAGCTGTAGCTGTCTTCAAAGAATATAACATTTCCCGTCATTTCACATCTAAGCATAAGAATTCCAATTACGAAGCAATGTCCGAATATGAAAGAAAACAAAATGTAGAAAGTCTTTGTAAAAAATTATCAGGCCGACAACATTTTTTCAAGAAGGTAAACACTATCCAAGAAGCAGCTACACATGCAAGTTACATTGTAGCATACAATATTGCTAAAAATAATAAAGCTCTCAGTGATGGGGAGTTCGTTAAACAATGCATGCTCCAAGTTTGTGATGTTTTATGTCCAGACAAGAAAAATAATTTTGAGACTAAGCTTATCTCGAAAAACGGTGACTTCTAGAATCGAAGCCATCGATAAAAATTTGACATCACAATTAGAGTCAAAGATTGGCCAGTTTAAATTTTGCTCCATAGCTATGGATGAAAGCACTGATATAAATGATATTGCTCAATTAGTATTATTTATAAGAGGTGTTGATGAGAACTTTGAAATTACCGAGGAACTGGCGTGCATGCGTTCTTTAAAGGGAACTACAACGGGATGTGATATTTTTCGGGAATTTCAGGAAGGGCTTTTAACTTTGAAAGTGCCTATAACAAATATATGTAATATTACGACCGATGGAGCACCAAATATGACAGGAAAAAAATCTGGATTTCTTGGACTCTAATCAAAACTATCCCGGGAACAATGTTGTTTTTCTACATTGTGTTATACATCAAGATGCTCTGTGTAAATCTGCATTGAATATGAAACCCGTGCTTGATGCAGTCGTGAAGCTTGTAAATACTATTCGATCTCGTGGGCTTACTCACAGGCAATTTCGAGATTTTCTTCAGTCCGTGCAATCTGAATACTCTGATGTACTGTATTACACGAAAGTAAGGTGGCTTAGTGCAGGATGTGTTTTCGAGCGAGTTTGGCAGCTGAAAGACAACATTGTGTCGTTCTTCCATGAGAAACAGTGTTCTGCGGAGTGCGAAATGTTAGAAGATACAGAATGGCTTTCGGACTTTCACAGATCTTCTTTGTCATATGAGCAACTTGAATCTCAAGATGCAAGGGAAAAATCAATTTATCGACGATATCTGGGCCCATCTCAAAGCTTTTAAACTAAAACTTAATCTATTTGCTGGGCAGCTAGCTAAGAACGACTTGTCTCATTTCTCGAGGTTAAATTCAATACCCTCAGTAAATGAAGAGAAGCTTAAGAATTATGAAGATGGCTTGAAAAAACTGCATTTTGAGTTCGAACGCAGATTTCAAGATTTCAGTGCCATTCAAACAGAATTGGATATTTTTACCATGCCTTTCAACGTAAATTGTGAAGCAGTGAGGTCAGATTTGCAGCTTGAATTAATTGAGTTGCAATCTAACAATCATCTCAAGCAGCTGTTTCTAAATATGCCAAAGTTAATGTTTTACAAATCATTATCGAAAGTAAGTTTCCCAAATTTAATATCTCACGCCCAGAAAATCAGTGCTATGTTTGCTTCATCTTATATATGTGAACAAGTGTTTTCAACTATGAACCTTAGAAAGAATTATTTCAAAAGTAGACTGACAGATGAGCATTTAGCCTCGTTCCTTAGAATCAGTACATCTCACTTCGAACCTCAATATAAGGAACTTTTAAAAATGAAATCGCAATTTCATTCATCTCATTAACATATTTAAATTGTAATACTTGTATATTGTTTTTAAAATTTTAGAAAAATTTATCTTGGCCCGCCAAACTTTTTTTTTTCGATTTTTGGCCCGCAACCGAAAAAGTTTGCCCATCCCTGGGTTATTCGTTTTCAAAACGCAAAAGGTGTTAATGCAGCTCATATTCTCCGTGAATTGAGTGAGATCTACTATGGATCTGGTGTTATGAGTGAGGGAAAAGTGGGAGTGGTGTCGAGAATTCAAAAGGGGCTGTTCAAACTTGCACGACGAAAAGCGAAGTTGAAGACCCAGTGTTCAGACGGATGATCTCGTCCAACAAGTGGATGAAAAAGTCCGGGCTGACGCTTCACGATCAGCAGTCTTGCCGAAGAGTTTCCCAATGTTTCTCGAACTACCGTGTTCAGAGTTCTCACCGAAAAGTTGGGTCGAAGTTTGTGCCAGATGGGTGCCGAAAATGCTGACCGATGAACACAAAAACAAGCAGATGGCATCTGAACAAGTCTTTTTGGACCGTTATCGACGAGATGGAGATCGATTCTTTTCACGTGACTGGCGATGAGACGTGGGTTCATTATGACAATAAAGAATCGTGGCTTCATTCGGGTTCCCCAAACCAAAGAAGTTTAAGCGAACGTTCTCAAATCGAAAAATTATGGCAGCTGTCTTTTGGGATCAAAAAGGCGTTCTCGTGGATTTCATGGAACCCGGTGCAACAATCACAGCAGCTGTGTACGGTGAAACACTCGCGAAGCTTAAACGTGCCATTCAAAACCGCCGGCGTTGGATGCTTTCTTCCGGAATCGTCCTTCATGACAACGCGCGCCCTCACACGGCTGCCCGCACTATTGAAAGCATTCAAGAATACGGCTGGGAACTTTTCGACCACCCTCTCTACAGACCTGACCTCGCACCCAGTGACTATCGCTTGTTCCTGCACTTGAAAAGTTGGCTTGGTGGACAACAATTCGACGATAGCGAAAGTCTGAAAACGGCGGTGAAGAAATGGTGCAACTCCCAGGCGGCGGACTTTTACGCAGAGGTAATAAGAAAACTTGTACCCAGATACACCAAGTGCTTGGAATTGAATGGCGATTATGTAGAAAAGTAAACAAAGATTCAATAAAAGAAAACTCATGAAACCAAGGTGATTTAGAAAGCATTTTTTATTTAATGACCAAACGGACCTTACTTTTGGAATACCCCTCGTATAATTGAGTTTGTCTCCATTCAGCATTATAAATCTAGTAAAAACAATATGTGCCTGTATGAAATTTTGTATCAAAATACGTACCTACCCACATGTTGAGGAGGAAAATTACAATAAAATGAAACAAAAAATAACATGAAATTATTTATTGATTTAAATTTTACAGTGTAACAAAATCCTTATACAACAAAAATCAAATTATAAAATATTAATCAATATGTCCGTTAAATTAACTCTCTGACTTGCTATATAATAATGAAATCATTTCTTGAAATAATTTAAATTTGTTTTCATAACTCGTTTTGTAAGAGTGTGGACATTGTTTCAGACAAACATTCTTTCTACAGATTCAGATGATCAACTGATGATGTTTTCACCCCTTGCAAATTAAGAGCATACAAAATTGCCGAAGCAATTTTGTATACCTCTACTACTGCAACAATTTAGTTAACGTATTTATAACTAAAATAAAAAAGGTCATTTGTTATGATTAATTTATCAATGATGATTAACTTTAGTCATGATTTAAAATTTAAGTAATTATTCAATTGAATAAAATGGTTGGCGAGCCCCAATAGTATACATCATGTTTCTTTTCTTCATTTTTATGTTCGTTCGAGCACTTACAAGGATCATTTGCTGCTATAATTATGCGGTCAATTAGATAACCACTCTCACCAACCATTGTTAAGGTTTGTTTTACTCTTATTTTTACTGAGTACTGGATAATCGAATGCAAATAGTGGACCGTGGATAGATTTAAGGTTTTGCTGCCAACGAAAATGGAGCCTAATATAGACAAATTGATAGCACAACATCAAGGGTTTCTCATTAGTGATTCCTTTTAATTTTTCCGATTGATATTAACAACGAAAAGTAGTTAGCAAAACACCTTAGGTCTTGATAAAAAATTGAAACGTAATCAACATTTTAAACGTACCAGGGAGTTACAGCTGTATCATAAGCCTCGTTTGGCGGCAACGCTCGTGGCGCACTTTTTATGTCGTTTTTCAATCGTTTTTTTAAACGGAAAATAATAAGCTTAAGCGGAAAGTAATTAACGGGAAAAAGTACAAAGCTTTGAAAAAACATGTTTTTTATCAGACAATTTAACGGAAATGAAAAGAACATTCTAGAATATTCGAAATGAAAATTTAAACTTATCGCTTGCCGAGGTTGCCATAAAAACGGGAATAACCCTAATAAAGATGGGTTGCCTTCACCTGCCATAACTTGCTACAAAGTGCACGAAGAGCTTTGCCACCAAACGAGGCGTGTAATACAGCTGTCGCAAAAGGGATCTTTGTGACCATAGCACAAGATAAAGATGAAACAAATCCATGACAAATTTGTTATTGAAAATTGTGTCATTATCATCGTGACTATAAGTTCGTTCTTGATCTGTGCATTTATCTCCGTCTCGGAAAAGATTCCGAGATGACCATTCAAATCCCTACTTCATCTACCAATTCCATGATTACTTTTACCATTATATGCCGCTTACAGTCAGTCGCTTACAATAGTGTGACACAAAGTAACCGTATGTAGTAATATTTTGAATGCATTTCATAAAGAAAACGATGCTTACGTATATTACATAAATTTTTTATTTTGTCACCCCAAATAACACAGAATCGAAAATACAGGGCATCGGAACATAAAATATTTTCTAAACTTCATACCCTATTCATTAGAAATATAAATAATTGCTACATTTTTAGAGAATAACAAAACTTTTATCTTGTTAGAAAGTCAGAACTAGCTTTTTTTGCTTTCAAAATGCCCCCTTACGTTCTTTACAATACTCTTGATGAATAAGACCTGGACCACCCATAAATGTTAATAGATTCATATTTTTACTCGACCTCGTTTTGTCGTATATATCTAAATTATTAGTACTTTTTGTGGACCTCAATTGATACCATTTCTGATTTTTCTTTTCAAAGACATTTTTTGAATGAATATTTAATACATTAAATTGACACAAGTGTTGAAATCGGAATACGAGTACAAACGCGACGTAGGAATGTTTTAATACTTGTACCATCCCCCTACAATTTTAAGTTCACGCATGTGAATAACCAACAATTTTCTAAGGGGAAAACTGCCCTTTTTGTCTATCCATTAAGTACATTTCAAATGTCATCTGTATTTATTGTTTCAGATAACTTATTGTTGTGTCTATTTTTGAGTCAGATTTGTGTGCATTTTGCACAGCTTTGACGATTATTTTCTCGCTGTAAAGCTGTTCTTCAGGATTGTAATAGATGGTTTGAAGAGCAGCTACTATTGCAGTGCCGGTGAGTTCAACGCCCAGACAGTTGTTACAATGTCTATACGCTCTGGTGCCATCACTGTTAATTTTCATGCCTTTAAAATGTCCTGTTCTTAGTCAGGATATTGTGTGATCGATTTTGATATTCGGTAATGTAGAAGCAAATGCTAATTTAAGATTGAAGCACATGGTGCATTGACTGAGCACGGAGCATCCAATTCCTGAGGGATTTTTCAATGTTCTGAGAACTGTGATTTTGTTTTCTTATTCCAATTTTCTATGTTAAATCGGTTTTTTTTTCAATATAGTTTCCATTTAACTGTATGCATCTTCCAAGCTGGAAACTAGCTTTTTAGGTCATTCAAAAACAGTTTTAGAAGTATCTTTTATCCATGGTTTTACAGCTCGTTTTGCCATTTAAGTCCTAAAACTGCCCTCGCAGCTTACTCCATTTTCTCTCATCTGGGTTGGTTGTTTCAGGTTTAATGGCACAAGGTCCAGTAATGGACAAGCTGCGCCAACGCACGTCCAAAATGCGTATTTTTAAATTTTTTTTAAATACGCATCAGATAAAGAACCAAATCAACATTAAAAAGTAGATTAATAATATTTAATTACTTAATATTTAATCTCATCTGGGTCAGTAAAACGTTTTTCTTGTGCATATATGCCAATTACTTGGCGATGTTTGTCTTTTGTTTTTAGTTTCTTGGACAAAGTATCTTGCACGATAAAAACCAATCCAAACCCTAAAGTCACCCATCACGTAAATGTTTCTTAATTAATCCTCCTTGTGATTGTTTCGACGAGCTATCTCGTCATTAGCGAAACTGACCAGATCTTTATGGACAAGATATCTCCTAATTAGAAGAAAACAGACCAGATCTTTATGTACGAGATAATTCCTAATTAGAAGAAAACAGACCAGATCTTGATCATAAAAATCAGCAATATCTAAATGACGAGATATCTCGTAGATACCACTTGGAGGGTTAAGGAAACAGACGAGTCTCTAAATCTCTATATTCTATGAGTCTCAACACCCGCTTTCTATAGAAGAAAAATAATGGCTCTTTGAGAATAAACAGCGTCTTCCAAAATGAGCTCTGAAAAACAAGTCTATTCCCCAATCGTACTGATCGGCGTTGATTAATATGGACAGGAAAACAATTCAATGATTGTTGAGGTAACTAAGTTGACGCACCTGTAATCTGCCAACTGCATCTAATAAAAAAAAGCAAAAAACTCGCTTAAAAATCCGAAGACTTTCATTTGAAAAGTTCTACCTGTGTTTAGTCTTTTTTCTCAGCCAACAAAATGCTTTCGCATTTCGTTTTTAATATGGAAGCGCAACAGAAAAATTCCAATTGTCACTCACCTTTGAAACTATTAGTACACTGAAATGCAAATAAAAATAGTGGTGACTTTAAACAATTGACTTGATTCTTTGATATGTGACAGGTCTCAATCACTGAGGGATCAGGATTGGGGAGATTCGAGCCTTTCATTAAGTATTGCTTGAATAAAAAATAATTTAGGCATGCATCAATGTGATATTCCCAGATAAACACGTTATGCAACAACTATTAGAACGAATATACTGATTTCATACTTTTATTTACTAGGTGACCGATAGATGGCGCAAATGTTTGTTCATTTCGCGACGTCGTTGAAACGTAGTGGGACGAGTGGTGGGCCAATGAACACAACAAAACAGCCCAAATTACAAATAAACACGTTTATTTCACAAAAACGATATGTACAATATTTTACAATAGGGATTTGTATCTCTAGGTTATGGGTGCTGCAAAACAGGCATGAATGGATCTCCTCAACGGCCGTGGCCCCAAAACAAGCCTCTGCTCAGCTCGAGCTCTCCAACGTCAGAAATGTTATACAAAATTTGGATCCGTTTGATTATCAACACAAATTAATAGGACAATGTTACGATGGGGCCATTGTAATGTCTGGACACTTGAATGGACTCCAGAAAAAAGTCAAGGATTAAGCTCCTCAAGCCGTTTTTGTCCATTGTCTAGCACATCGTTTCAATCATATATTGCAGCAAAGTTTTCCTAAAATTTCTAAGTGTCGAATTTTTTTGCAAGCCTCAGCGGCATTCCTTCGTGTTTTCATCACTCGGCGAAGCGATTTTATGCTCTTACATCAAATTCCGCAAAACGCATACCAACCATAACACAAACTCGATGGTCCTCCAATTCGAAATTAGTGAATGTGATTGTTGAAGACTGGGACAAATTAAAAGAAATATTCGAATTTATGACAAACAGCAAACATTGAGACAAAACAATTTAACTTGCAAAGGGATTTTTAAAGGATATGAACGTTTTTGAATTTACATTTGTGGCAATAGTATTCAGAAAACTTTTTGGCCTTACTGATATATTATTCGAAATTCTCCAGAAAAATCACTAGATTTAAACTATTGTGTATCTCAAATAAAATACACTCGTAAGCTATTGAGCCGTAAAAGGGACGATGATGTTTTTAAAACACTGTTTGAAAACACGCGTAAAATCACAGATATAGTCCAATCTAAACGGGAATATGCCTCTCTTTTCACTAGAAACAATTTCTCAAAATTATAAACATCTATATTTTGAAATTTTAGACCACATTCTTATTTGATTTCAAGATTGTGAAAAACTTCAATTTACTTGTCCTTGCTGATACAACGAAATTCAAGCAATTTAATTTACATTTTCCATCTCAGGCACTTGAAAATCTTCAACAGTTGTACGGCGATGCGTTAAAAAAGCCCAGCGCCTTAAAAATGAATTATGTCATATATGCCGATGGAAAATTTAGGAATATATCGACGCAAGAACTCCTTCAATGCTTTATGATGATAAGGAAATTTTCACAGTAGCTTATAATTTGTTTTCTCTCGTCTTAACAATTCCATCTACTAGTGTATCAGTGGAAAGGAGATTTTCTTGCCCTTAAAAGAATAAAAACTTACTCAAGAAATGTGGTATAGTTGTGGCACTGTTAGTGGAAAGCCCATCCACCCCGACAAGGTTGTACCACATCGGATGGGGAAAATCGGTTTTTAATTGTCCTGAGGCCAAAAACTGCATAAAAAGCAACAATGAAATCGGTTGTTAATTATCGCCAGACTTGCGCAAGACATGTTCAATATGCTGTCCACTGTTTGCTGCCACAAGTTGAAACCGAGAAACAGCGTGTTCCACAACAGATCGGAGTGTCTCAGGGCTCGCGTTGTGAATGTGTTGCGCAATGCATGCCTTCAGTTCAGCTAAGTTTGCAATCGGGCCACTGAACATAACATTTTTCAGATAACCCCACAGCCAGAAGTCACAAGGATTAAGACCAGGTGATATTTATGGCCAGGCTGTTGGAAAATGACGGCTGATATTTCGATCATTTCTGAAATGCCTCTTGAGCAGCTGCTTCGATGGCTTTGTAATGTGCTGAGGAGTGCCATCTTGCATAAAAATGATGCTACCCACACATGCACGCTGTTGAAGTGTTGGAATGACGTGGTTGCGCAAAAGACTCTCATGGCGTTTACCATTGACGGTACAGGTACAGGACCCGCACGACCCATCTCCTCGAAAAAAAATGGTCCTACGATAAACGATGGCGTCAACCCGCACCACACAGTTACCTTTGCAGAATGAAGAGGTACTGTGTGCGAACGGATTTTCCGTTGCCCATATTCTGCAATTCTGAGTATTGACATGTCCTTGGAGATGGAAATGGGCTTCGTCTTTTCAATAAATGTTCCATGGCCATTCATTGTCCACTTCCATGCGAGCAAGAAATTCTAGAGCAAAAGTTTGTCTTACTGGCAGGTCAGCAGGAAGCAACTCCTGAACATGGGTAATTTTGTATGGATAGCAATGCAGGATGTTTCGTACAATTTTATGCACCGTGCTCACAGGCATGTTCAAAGTTCGGGCAATTTCCCGTGCACTGCACGTTTGCACACCACCGCTCGTCTCTTCCTGGAATGCTGTAGCCACATCTTCTACCTGACGTCGAAGCAATTGGTTTCCTCCCTCTGCCAGATTTCACTTCAAAAGAACCTGTCTCTTCGAATTTTTTAATAATTTTCTCCAGACCAATGATTTTCAGCAGACATCGGACCACAGCCTTTTTTCATACCCTTTACTGTTCGGAACTTCTTCAGAGCTATTGGCGCACAGTCACCTTTCTTGTAAAAGAGCTTCACAAGTCCTTCATTGAGAGTCATGACGAGCTTCTCAGACGCAATATGAGGAAAACGCCATGTACCCCGCGTTTTTATAACAAATGCAATGTGTCGTGCGCATGACACGTCTTTTATTTTGCGTAAAGCGCCATCTATTGCTAAAATTTGGAACTTTTTTCTTATGCCATACCATTTCCCCCTTATTCGAGTATATTCAGTTCAAATTTCAGGTCATTCTGAGCAGTGGTTCTTTTTTTTACAGCTTTTTGAAAGTTGAACTTTAATTATCATCACCCTGTATGTAAAAACGGATTGAAAATAGCATGATATAGAACCCTGAATGAATTATGAGCTATGATTCTCTGTGATTGTAACTGACTGAGATTTTGTTTTTACTGTCGACTTAGTATTTACTGTCCTTTTAGTAGCAAGAAGGTACCACCATTTTTACCTCGAAAAGACTCAGCACACCGCTTTATTTGAATAAAAAAATATTCAAAATGCGTTTTAAGAAATTAGTTGAGAAAAATTATTTTTTAGTTTCCTAAGGTTGCTTTGTGTCTTTTTAGGTTCTTTAGATCATTTAAGGTCATTTTAGGTCCTAAACCCCAAATTAGGTATTTTAGGTGCTATAAAATTCGCATATTTTATTCAGGATATCTTATATCGCCAAAATGTAAAAACATGTTTAAAATAGAGGGCATAGAACTAAGACATAAATCACTGCCGTACTCAGTATAACAGTCTTGTTGCAGCAACATCAATTCACAGCATATAAACGATAAAAAAATGTCCGCAATATGGGAATGTAGAAAACAATTGTAATTGTTTAAATAATTAGAAAAATTAGATATTTTGGTGGGGGTTCAAGGATTAGATGTAATTTCAGAATGCTAAATTGCTTAATTTATCTACCACTGCATAAGGAAACAAGAAATTTATAAATAAAATATACAGGTAATATAACGTAAATGTTCAGATCGCATCATCACGCATCCGCATCAGGTCGTGAGACGATTGTGCTCTGTCCAGAAAGTGTTTAAATTACTCTGCCACTGATTTGCTATAGTCTTTCTCAAGACTGAGCCACGGTAAGAGTCTGGCACAAGTGTACTAGCACTAAATTTCGAATTATTCAGTCCTCGACTGAGTTGATTTTGCGGAAAAGCCGGCTCATTGCAGCCTACCCAGTATGACTTCAATGGAAGTCATACACAGTGATAGTAATTCTGATGACAACGGAATACCTCCCTCCCAAGCCACACGGGAGCTGATAAACACCATTCAGACGATGCCTCCACAAGAGAGATGTGCCGCCATCCAGAATGCCAAAGCCGACGAAGAGGCAGGAACGAGACTCCAAGAGCAACACCTGAATACACTGAAATTGCTCCAGCAGATCAAATTCCCAAGCAAGCAACTCTCCCAAGATACAGCGACGGCAGCCCTGGAACTTGCTGACCAAATCGTCAGGGACGCTCGAAGTAGGCTTGAAGTTTTTGGCTTTTGTCTTGTTGAAAATTGTGTTATCCATAACCAGTCCTCCCGTAAACGAACTAGTTCCTCCATTGATTTTCCTCCACTCCCCCAACCAGTCAAAAAACTAAACGATCAAGATTTCCAATTCCCAAGGAAAGGCCAAACGGCCAAGCCCATAATACTTAAACCAACAGAAAATATCGAAACTCAAAATCGATTCGCTCCTATAACTGATAACAATAACTTTAATGACACCCCCCAAAAAATAGAACCAATCATGGTTAAACTTGTTCCCAATTCTACGTCCTTCCTAAAAGAAATAAGAGATAAGTTTGGACATGGAATCACTAACAAATTGTCAGGTGAATTCTTAAAAATTTTTTGCAACACCCCAGCTCAACACAGGGGAGTCACTCTCTATCTCAAAGAGAAAAAGATCGAGGGATATATTATCACCCCCTCGTATGACCGACCCATCAAGGTAGTCATTAAGGGTCTCCCACGAGACACAGATGTTGAGGAAATAAAAAACGATTTAAAGGACAAGGGCATACCTGTCATTAAAGTGGCCCAACTCAAACAGGTCAGGACAAAGCTTCCCCTACCAATATTTTTAATCGAGATCGTAAAGAATCAAGAGGGTGAGGAGATCTTTAATATCAACGAGTGCCTATATATGTCAGTCACAATTGAGAGCTACCGTAAGAACGGAGGGCCGTCTCAATGCTTTAACTGCAATGGCTTTGGCCACAGCTCTGCCAATTGCCTCATGAAGGCCAGATGCTTGCGATGCGGTGATGAACACCGTACCTCTACTTGTGAGACCCCAAAATCGAAAAATCCCAAATGCATTAATTGCCAGGAGATGGGCCATGTTGCCTCCTGGAGGGGATGCCCCAAATAACCCAAAAAATCCGGTCCACCATCCTTTAACCGAACCGAGAAATTCCCTAAAAACTTTTACTCTAGACCGGTAAATGAAAACCTCTCCTTCGCTGATATAGCAAAAAATGCAGGGTCAATCACCTTAACTACCCAGCCCCAGACTCTACACCAAACAACCCAAAACAGCGCGTATCAAGTTACGGCGCATCCGAATCCAGCAACTCCCCCCGCCATGAAACCCACCCCTCCAGTGGAGGGTGCAAACGACTTGCTCTTCGTACTTACGGAGCTCTCAGACATATTCAAACCATTCGGAGGAGTCAGCGAGATAGCAAACAAGCTACGCTCAGCTCAGACTCCAATCGACAAACTGTTCCTACTAGCTCAATGTCTTTCCACTAACACCTGATGGGTCGAACCAACACTGGGCTTAGCATATGTTTTTGGAACGCAAATGGTATTTGCAACAAAATTATAGAACTTCGGGAATTTGTCAATACTCACAATCCTGATGTGGTTTGTCTGCAAGAGACCCACCTCAGACCCAACATTAACATACACATCCCCAACTACAACATTTACAGGAATGACCTAGCCGTACCCACTAACACTAAGGCCCGAGGAGGGACCGCTATCTTTATTAAAAAATCCATCCCCCACCATCAAGAAATTAATCCAGCTTTAAAACATGTTCAAGCTACAACGATTTCTGTTACGCTCCCCAAACTCAAACCATTCTCAATTACCTCCATTTACAATTCCCCGAGTAAAAAAACCGATTTCATTGAAGACATTGAATTACTTTTAAAAACTCCTGACCAAGCAATTCTTTGCGGAGACTTCAACGCTCATCACACTTTCTGGAACTGCAATAGGAACAATGCCGCTGGCGACAAACTTTTTAATCTTGCCACCCAAATGGGTGTCTCTATTGCTGCCCCTAATAATCCAACAAGAATCGATACGCACTCTGCAAGTACGATCGATTTTGCCCTTCTTAAAAGATTCAATTACAAATATTATATTGACTCCATACCTGAACTCCCCTCTGATCACAATCCTGTGTTGATTAACTTTGCATTTTACCATATTCCCACCATACCTTCACCTCATAAATCTACTAACTGGGCTCGCTTTCAGCAGACCCTTAGCACAAATGTCACCTACCCAACGCAACCATATCCTCTAAATAGCCCAAACGACATAGATAACGCAGTAACTAACTTAACACAAAACATTCTATCAGCCTACAATGAATCATCTAAACCAGTTACGACACCTAACAATTATTCCCTCCCTACTGAAATTAAAACTCTTATTAAGATCAGAAACAGAACCAAAAAACACTGGCAGAAAACAAAAAATCCGCAAACTAAAACCCTTCTGAATTATATTCAAAAAACCATCAGAAGAAAAATTTCTAGTCACTCCCAAGAGTCTTGGAAAAACCACCTTCAATCCCTCAGCACTGAAGATAACTCTATATGGAAAACTGCCAGATCCATCACCAAAAAACGTAAAAACATTCCTCCACTTGTTTCATCACATCAAACAGCTGTCTCTGATAAAGAGAAAGCTAATTTGCTAGCAGATAGCCTGGAAAATCAATTGACCCAAAATAGTATTAACGACCCTGCTACAACCTTGCAAGTTCTAAATTCGATTCAATCCTACAATAGCAAACCCGATCAAATCTGTAATATTACAATTCTCCCCTCTGATATAACTCGTCAAATTGAAAAACTAAATGTGAAAAAATCACCCGGTAATGAAGGGATCACTAACAAGATGATCAAAAAGCTCCCCCCTAAAACGATTCTCATGCTTACAATGATTATTAATGCCATTTTTAAAATTAAATACTTTCCTCGTCCATGGAAAACCGCATGCATCGTTCCTATTCTGAAACCAGATAAACCCCCCCAAACACCAACCAGCTACAGACCTATTTCACTGTTACCCACTCTAAGTAAAATTACTGAAGCGGTCATTCTTGAGCACTACAACACCTTTATAAACACAAACAACATAATGATTCCCCAACAATTTGGCTTCACCCCCCACCTCTCCACTACTCATCAGCTACTTAGGGTAGTTGAATATATTCAGTCTGGAAATACAAATAAACCGAATAAATACACTGGGATAGTCTTTTTTTGATATTGCCAAAGCCTTTGACAAAGTCTGGATTCAGGGTCTTATTTACAAAATGATCTTATATAACTTCCCTGATTATATTATTAAACTTATAGCCTCATATCTTACCAATAGAACGTATGTTGTTAGAGTCAATAATCAGTTATCTTCGAAAAGAAATATTTATGCTGGAGTCCCACAAGGATCCAAACTCGGACCTTTTCTCTTTAATTTATATATGAACGATATACCCCAAACGGATAACACTAAAATTAGCATGTTCGCAGATGACACTGCAATTTTTACTCAGCATAAAAATTATAAAATACTTATTGCTGACCTTAAAGTCCATATCTACTACCTTGAATCCTGGCTTGTCAAATGGAAAATACTACTCAATGTTGAAAAGACAGCTGCAATCATGTTCCACTGCAGAAATCCCTCAAAACTACCCAAACTCCAACTTTATGGTCAATCAATCCCTTGGTCACTTCAAACCAAATATCTAGGACTTATCCTAGACTCAAAATTAAACTGGAAGCCACACATACAACATATACAGGATAAATTTCGTAAAATCACTGCCACTGTTTACCCTCTCACATCCCGGAGTTCAACACTTTCTATACACAACAAGAAAATCATATACCTTTCATTTGTCAGGCCAATCATAACATATGCTTGCCCAATCTGGGGTGGGACTAATGATGTGAATCTAAAGCGCATCGAACAGCTTCAAAATATCTTTCTTAGGCAAATATCGAATGCAAGATGGTATTATCGCAATAGCGATATCACCAGAGCCCTCAATATATATATCCCAACAATAAGAAAATTTATCTATAAAATCTCTCGCAAATTCTTCCTCCAAATTAATAATAGTCACAATGCAGCAGTGCAGGAAATACAAATCTACGACCCAACCCTTCCTCAAAATAAATCCAGACCTAGGCGCAGCCTCACACTGGGCAGCAGAGATCACTGACTTATCTAATTAAAATTTATCCTTATTCTTCCTAACTCCAAAATTTTACCAGATTCTTTTTTATTATTAGCTAGCTTTTAATTTCAATACTCAACTCAACAAGACAAATTCCAATAAGTCAAGCTCTATGTTCAACACCGGAGATTTAGGCCCCTGCGGGGCCATGTGCTCCATAAATATATCAACACACACATAACGTAAATGTTTAATGATGGCTTATTAAATACGTGACACCAATTGGAGTTGGTGTCACGTTGATATAAAAGAAGATTTTGAATTAGTCGCCAACACGTTTTCCCCATCAATTTTACATGACCTGTGTTATTACAGTGGAAGGAACAAGGATAGGCAAGTGAACATGTCTTTTCGGTATCAAATGACCGGATAAATCGTCTTTGTTTAGCTTTCAACGATGCACAAGCTGAAATATCGCCATTCAAAGCTCTCTCCGATACCTATTCTCTATTGGGACTCGAACCCAACTACAAGGCGAAGATTATCTGAATATCAGACACTGAATTATTAGGTGCTAATAATATTAGGTGTATTTCTTTTAGAATTTTTGGTTTTCAAACACTGTTTTAAGTTGAAGTAAAGTTTTAAACCTTTATTATCCCACAAGGGGCCATAGAATTACCGCTTGTGAAGTAACAAAGTACAACTTGTAAAATAAAAGAAACAAATTCAATCCCTTCTTAATTTTAGTCACAAGCCATGAACTATTTGAAAGTGCTTTCTTACAAGCCCAGAGAGCTCTTCTGATATATGCACTTAGACGACGCTCTCGCAACATGTCAAAAGCAATTTTGCAATAACCTTCGTCACAATGCAGAACTTGGCACTATAAGGATTTTGCTCCAAGAATTTAGCTTTACTAGAAGAAATAGGAAGTTTTTACACGTTATAGAGTTCTAATGACAAAGTAAATGCGAATTTGTTTTGTTAGCTAAACGAAAAGGGGGTAAAAGAATTTTGTGAATTCAACATATCTAAAATTTGTGACGCTTTTCTGCATCAAAATATCGGATCATCAGTACCGAATTATAAATTTCTACAGCACACTGGTAAACAGTGCAATAAGATTTCTCCATAGCAGTTCTGAATTTGTTAAAAGAAGTCCTTTTTTTGCAATCTTTAGTTTAAATTTAATAGAAAAAGTAGTAATTTCATGATAGCATTAACAAATAAAAAGATAAATTCTAAGTAAAATTATTACTATATTCAGAATGACTGGCATTAGTTCAGAAGAAAACGTGCAGACTTAGAACATTGCTCCTCCCCATTTCAATTGCGTAAGTCAATTGCCTAAGGCAATATTTAACCTTCGAGATTTTTCAGAGGGTTCGGATCAATCACAAAAATATTTGGGGAGGTAAGGCTTTCTGGCCTTGTATAAGTTTAAAGACAAGGGAATGGATGGATCACGATAAAGGTGAGTGCTTTTTTTAACTTTACGGCGAAATGAAAAATGCACATTAAATTTTGGTAATGCAAATCGTAATTAATCTTTATTATCGTAATCGTAATTAATCTTAATCGTAATTAATCTGTAATTATCTTTCTTCGAAATTTCTAAACGGGTGGAAAAGCAAGTGCACAACTACTGCCCCCATCTGTACAGTACATCCTAAATACCTCCAAGCGGATAAATACACAAAGCAAAAGCATCCATTAAAAATATTTATAAGCAATTTATTAGTACGTAATTATTATTCTGAGACTAACAAGTATGTTGTGTTTGTAAGAAATTTCAAAAGAGAATTTGGTAAGTATAAGTGTAAAGGCAGATACTAAAATTTCCCCCAAAAGGTGATTTGATACCACCACTATATACAAGCAAACACATTAAATAAGATATTCTTTTCATGTAATATTAACTTGCATCTTCCAAGAGTATCAGCGCGCTGCGGTAGTCCGCCCGCCTACTTGACATCCAATGTTAAGCTCCCATCCTCGGCGTGTGACACTGAGGAGGAGCTTCCTCTTTTGTGCTTCACGCTCCGACAGATGGCGTCCTTTTAACGTGGCTCCGCTGATCTTTTAAGATATCCAGCCCATTCCACCCTTAAGGCTGGTTCACATTAGGCCAGTAATTTAGTCCAGTTGCGAGTGATTTAGCTCTACTAAACGAGAAAACAGTGGGGATTACGAGATTTCTGAAGTTTATACTATGTATATGCTAAAACAAGACTTACAAGAAAATAAATATTCACACAATGTATTGAAAGCTAAATGTATTTTAAAAGATTTAAAAGTATCAAGGGGAGAAAAACTGTTTACATTGTTGAATATGTATTCGATTCCTGTTTTTCTTGAGATCGGACGTGGTTTGGCAAATGTTACGTTTCAGTTTTTTTAAATATTCGTATTATGGAAATCCATCTTTCGATCCCCTCCGATTTTCAGTGAGTATGAAATTATATTTTGAAAATTAACCTCACAGAACTCAAGATAACGTGAAGAGTTCAGAGGAGCCAACTTGAGAAAATTACAAGACACCAGTTGCTTCATATCAGCTATAGGTGAGTGGTTTTGGAATAATTTTATTTTCTTATTCATTTCTCCAATGAGGAGGCGACCCTAAAAATATTGGATTTCCGGCATTTCACCAGTTTTAAGGTACAACAGTCATACTACCTCTTGAGTCAAGTTACAGAAACTGTTACAATACCAGTTGTGCTTACGTTTCGTTCATCGTCTTTTGGGCCCCGACCCTTTAGACTTGCAGCCATATGAACAAGTTGGTACAAGTCAAACCACCCTACAGATATCGAAATAAGCAATATTTAACCTCCATGGTATAGAGAGGTGCCCCGCATTGAACGGAAGGCCTCGTGCCCTTGTTCAGTTCTCGATCTCTGTAGACAAGTTTCTACGTTTTCGCCTAAGCGTATTGCACGTTCTCAACTCTTCAGCTTTAAACGCAAAATAGAGATGGGACGAAAATGAGTGATTCGTTCGATTGAATCGAATCTTTAAAGGGGACGAATCGAACTCCAACCGACTCCCTTCAAAATGAATCTAATCAATGACTCCTTACTTGTTTTTTATCCGAGCGGTAGTCTGTAGGGTTACTAGTTACCATTGTAAGGCTACTACATTTTCAGGTTAAGCGATTGTTTCTCATTGAAAAGTAATTGAACAGGTTCTGAAACATACAATGGAGCAAAAGAGCGTGTCTCTCCTATCGCCAGTAGGAGCCAACTGATTCGATTCGTGAACGAATCGGATCATTTGACTCATCGGATCATTTGACTCATAGGGTCATTTGAGATTCGAATCACTTGGGATTCGAATCTTTGGGAGTTGATTCGTTTGATTTGGAATGAGAAGAAGCACTTTCGTTTCATTTCTTTTGCTTTTATTTTTTCTTTTGTGTTTCTTTTCACAATTTCTTCATAAAATTTTGAATTTAATATTGGGTATCACTTATACATGTACTAAATGTACTGCTTCTATTAAAACTTTTTCGGTACTTTCGTATTAACCGCATGCCATTGGCGAATATCAACCAAGTTTTGTTTCGGGCGAAAATGTTTAGCAATTGCCCTTAGGATGGCATCAAACATATTATCATTTGAGGCTTGTTTTTGCTCCACATAAACTCCGCGAGGTAGGACTCGAGGTGGTGGCGAGATGTTCCTCGATGTTTTTTATTTCGCCATTTTGCACTTCCCCAGATGCGTTCTACGTATATTCTGTCTCTGTGTGTGTGCGTGCCAGTTTCAGAATCAATGAAATTGTATTTGTGGTTCACTTGGCAGTGAATATAACCAGATGGTTCCAGTTCTTCCGTCTTATACCCCTTCCAACAAATTTGGCGATTAATCGCTGGTATGCGGTTAATACGAAAGTACCCTTTTACTTTCCTTTCCAGAAATGAATTTGTTTTCTTTTCGAACACAAAAATTGTTTTTCATAAAAATAAACTTGTGTTTGTTAGATATCTTCTAATTTAATTTAAAAAATAGGAAATTGATTTATTAGCTTTGAATTTGATTGAAATACTTTTATGAAAATTGACGACGCAAATTTTCTTTTAACATTTTATGTATTGATTTTCCTAGAAAAATTTAGTCACTGTAAAGATTTCTGTTTTTTACACCGTTGTATTTTTTAAAGCAATCAAATTACATTTAACGCAATTATATTTTGAGGATATTTATTTACAATTTTGAAAATCATTTTCTTATGAATCATTAAAAAATATCTCATTTTATATGAGCTTCATATAGAATGTTAGATATTAATAAAAAAATGGTCCTTGCAACTAAGTAAACTACTTCAATCATTGCACTGATAGCTATACTATTGAAAATACTGCAGTATAGAAAGTTATTGAATCAGCATGTTAACCTTTAATTTGAAATTAATACGGATGGATATAAATATTTTAATACTACTCAATATAGAAATATTTTGACGCTATAACCTGTGATCCATTAAGCATAAAACAAATGTATCTCGAAAAACCTAGATATTCAAGTTCTAACGTGCGCTAAATTCAAGTTGCGAGAGGAGACCTGAATGTTCAATCTCGAACACAAACAGAACATTTTCAAAGTTACAGTTCAACACACATTTATAGCTTTTAATGCTGTTTTTTAATCATTATTGTTTTATCGAGAACTTTTTTTGAAATTTTACCGCGTGCCGTTGGCGTCTTCTTTTTTCCCTCGGTAATTAGTGAGTCAAGGACTAGGTCCGGCTCAATTTTAAACTTCAATATTTTAGATCCTATGATTTTACTTTTCTTAAAAATTTTAGAAATTTGGGGTTTTGAGTCTTTTGGTGTTCTTTTGGTCTCTGGATTAATGGGTCTTGGACTAATAACTATTTTTGAATATGGTCCAGTTTTATAATTGTAATTTATATTAGTTTGTCTTAAAATATAGTAATTATTAAATATCATATCATAATTGTAAAATATCATATCATAAATAATCTCTTCTTTGTTCTTGTAAACCGGCAGTGTGCCGGTCGTCGATACTTAGTTAATGTTTTTGGACCCTGTTGGTCCTTTTTCTATGTATATTTTTAAAGAAAAAAATAATAAATGGTGGTGCCCTGGACTTCGGTGCGGACGCGCCGAAGTCTGGGTGTACCCTCTCTGTGTGGGGAGCTGGTTTTCCCGGCGTGCCCATGGTTAAAGTCCTCCCCCTCCTCCCATATAAAAACTCAAAACTTATCGGTGAGTTGGAAGGAGGAGGGTCTAGAAAAAGAAGCCTTAGGTAGATCCCCGTGTTTGGGGCGGGTAGTAGAATACCCCTACCGCAGCCCTGTATGTCGTAGAAGGCGACGAATAGCGTACCTCCCTGTCATAGCAGGGTTCGGCTGGTCCGCGTACTAGTGGTCTCCCTTCCCGAGGTCAATCCTTCGGGCAGTCTTAGGAGGTAGGCGGCGCCCGATGTGTGTGGCTAGACGGATCGTGCGTGTCGTAGGTCACTTGTGTGTCTCTACGCATGACGTGGAGGGTACAAAAATGAGAGGGTCCCACTCTCCGCTCATTAAGACTCATTTTTTGTTTACTCGTTTACTCTATAGTAATCGAGTTACAATACGTCTGACTTGGCGACGCATGTTACCCAGAACATCGGGTTAATCGCAGGCTAGGAAGGGTCCTGCGGGTCGCTGCGACGGTTGAGCTCCCTGTGGGCGGGTGTTCGCACCTGTATTTTCCGTAGCTGGCCGCAAAAACTATGTAAACCTGGTAATCCTAATGCCGGGAGGTGCGGGGGCTGTGCTGCGGCGGTTTAAGCCTTAGGTAGAACGTCGGGTCACACACGAAGGCAACTGGAATTCACTACAAATAAATTTTTATCTACAATAACTTTGAATTTAATAGATTTAAACCTCAGGCTGTCCACCGACAAGTGCCAGTCCATTATTATATCTAAATCAACAAATTGAAAAGATTTATGATGTGTTCATCGTATTATTTGAGGTTTCTTGATGTTTATGTAATCTTTTGTATGAAATTCTATTTATTCCTTTTGGCGCCTCCCAGTGTGTTATAAACCAGCTTTCATTTCAGCGGTACCTATTATAAACCGTCACAAAATTTTATAGGTTTATTTAAATATAAGATTATATGTTTGCTTAAAGAGGGAGTTATTTTATTCCGCCCCTGTAAACCGATTCTGTAGTCGGTCCATATTTGTTATTCTTGTTTGGCCCTGTTGGCCTTTTTCTGTGTTTTGTAAGTTTTTAAGATTCTAATAAATGGTGGTGTCTTGGTTGTAGTGGGCCGCGCGCTTTGGGGTCGGGGTGTGCTCTCCCCGTCTGCTGGGGCTGTGTTTCCTTGTGTGCCTCCTCCGTGTTGGCGGTGGAAGTCCATTCCCCTATTCCAGTAAGAGGCTCTAATCATCTTGGTGTGTTGGAGGAGGTGGGTATCTAAGCCTTGGGTAGGACTTTTAAATGTTAAAAGTAAAACTTCCCTCCGAAACACACTCTCGAAAGCAGGACTGTAATCGCTCCTTGAAGGATAAGTAAAATTTAAAAAGTGAATAAAAGCTTATCGTGAAGTGCGAATAAAAACATAAACCAGTAATCGTCGTTTCCCAGAAAGAATGCAACGAAACGAGTTTTACAAACCCCGAGTTCTCACCCTATGAATGGAGGACATCAAGGCATGGGGGAAACTATCCCCATCCCGCAAACTGATTCCAAGAATCAAAGCCCCCTTCAAGAAACCAAAGAAACACGGAATAGTGCTAAAATTTACCAACAGATGGCGCTGCCTGTTAGCCAAAGTTAGTTATTTCCGGTGAACGACTCTTTTGAACGAATCTTTTGACTGACTCGATTCAAATGAATCGAATCTTTCAAAAGAATCGATTTTTCCATCACCAATTGAAATGTTTTTATTTTTATAAATGTAATTTATATTTTTTTCAGATATGTATCCACAACAATTGAGCCATACTGGGATATTAGTTTAGATTTAGGTACTTAATTTTTATGATATACTTTTTTATCCTGTTACAAAAGAGATACAAAGATATTTAATTGTATAATTCATTTGATGCTCTTTTGTTGCAAGCAGTTTTAGCTTCATTGATTTTACAAAAAATATGCTTTGAAATAAACCTTTTATATAAAGTAATGGAATTGCTTTTATTATAAGAGAGATGTATTTTAATTGCAGTATTAAAAAATTAATATTTAGAATTCTAGTGAGTTCAATTTTATAATTGCAAACTAGGTATTAGTTTCTTGTGAAATTCAGTGATGAAATATATTATGGAACATGCTATACATATATATGATTCTAAATTAATTCAAATGTTTTATCTTCGTTGTACTCTCCAAACTTCCGCACCACGCCAACACATTTGAGGCCACGGCAGTTTAACGTGCAGCAGCCCCCGTGTACATGATAGTCTTTGGCTGGACAGAGATTGGAACTCGCAACCCCCAGGTTGCTAATCCGTTGCTCTTCCAACTGGGCAATCTCGTCCCTGCTAATATTTAGGAAATTAATATGTTAACTGCGCTAAATTATAATTGATTAGTCTGTTTCTTTATTTAAAAGTACTTTTTGCGACACTCCCTTCCTGCTTTAATTTTCACAAAAATTTCTCGAATATATTCTCAACGTTTTTAATGGGACCAATTTCTCGTGGAAATCGGAATACAAGTATGAACTCCACACATGAATATTTTAAATTGTATCACGAAACATTTTACCCCACTGTTTAGAGTTCACTCATGTGAATATGAACTTTTCTCTAAATTTTTCGGAGGAAAACGGTGCGGTTTTATCTATCCCTTCAGTACATTTCACATCTTACACTGTATTTATTGTTTCCGATAACGTATTGTAGATGGCGCTACTGCGAACTGACCCTTCTCGACTGATACCCCCTCAAGTGGTAATGAATTCGTTTTATGTAAATAAAATTGCCAGATGATCTTCAGCAGTCGATCAGTTCGACTTAATATGTTTGGAGCTTTGAAGTTGACAATATCGACGAACTTTTTCCTACCTCTATCCACAATTATTGTTTCATATGCGATCAAAAATTTTCATGAAATTTCTTTCAGCTCACCACTTTTTCTATTAATTAAAGTTTTATATAAAAAATAGTCCATTGATGATTGCTATTGCTTCATGATAACCTCTTCAAACACGTGCTGTTCCCAAAGTTCTTGGGAACAGCACATTACTAAGATTTGGAAGACCAATGAACACAGAAATAGAATATAGATCAAGAAAATATTTTTTTTTTCTGAATTTCATTACTCCTATGTTTGAACAGGGTCGATAGTGTAAGCGAATGCGTGTGCGTAGTCGTCGGCGAGTTGACCTGTGAACTGGATTCCTGGCGTTATTTGAGAACTGAAAAGCCACGCTACTGAGAGAGCAGGTGACGTGTTTTACCTACCTCTGCTTTTTGAGAATAAAATTGTGTATACAGTTCATTGTGTGTGTGCATTTCCTTGATTTGTCGAATTAAAACTAACATCCAACATTTGTTAAATGTTATTAGCAGATAACAGGTGCGACAATTCAGATTCCCTAACCCTTTATCCCCCTAAAGTGAGGAAAGACATTAGAAAATACTCATGTGTCTATCCGTCCACATGCGCGAATTTGGTTCTCAGCTGCTCTATCTCCAATAATATCCAGGTAGGCGCAACACGCCTATAAAAAATTGGCATTTGAAATTAAATTCGTAAGGTTTTTGTAAAGATTTGTTAAGTATTGATTATCCCTAAAGGTTCATAAACTTTTCAAGTATTAAAAGCAATTGGAAAGAATTATCGGAGAGATTTTGTTTTGACGAAGAAAAACATTTCTCCTACAGATGGCGCTGTATTATATGGTTCAGGTGTTAAACATAGAAATGAGCAGAAAAATATAAACAATCTTATCGATAAATATTTTATAAATTTACGAAGTGCTGTGAATTTAGTTCAAGATGATTTGATTTTCTCGTAATGAATAGAATTTGCCTACATTGATTTCCCAGTTTAGAAAATTTAATCATCTTCGTTGACTGGAATGTGCTGGGTTTGCTTATTACGTAGAGATTTACTGTCATTTCCTAATTTTATTCTTGATTGTATCATAGCCAAAAGCATTCTTTTACCTTCTCTTTATTTCACATGCTAAAGAGTTTTGTTGGTTCCTACCTTAACTGATTTGAAATCAGTCTAACATTTTTTTAAATTCTAGTCTTCGGAATCTCATCTTTGCGTAGCTCATCTTTAAATTATGAAATATTAAAATTCTCCAGGTTGTTTGTTTAGTGTACGCAAATTAATCTAATCTTGATATGCTCCTCTTGTACTCAAAAATTTACTTTTTAAAATTATCTACCTTGCTCAAACAGTACACTGTGCTATATCCTAACTTTTACTCTAGCGTAACGTTAATTAAAATACCTACCTACCTAACTAACTTTATAATTATGGGTTTACTGACATATTCCCAACATGGAGGTTTTTACGACACTTTACTGCTTTTCACTTTAAATTGTCTTTTGAGTTGGGCCCTTTTAGTAAACTATTTGAAGTAACAGTGTTATTTAAATTGTTTTGTCTAAAACCTGGAACAGACAGGGTAAAGAGGAAATTGATAGCTTTAAAAGACATCCTTTAGGTACTATGAAAAGAAAACGCTTTGGATTTCAGTACCACAAGAAATGATATTTTTGAAATAATACGTTTTCTATTGCTATGATTTATTATCAGTAGTGCTACGGCAGGTAGAAATTTTAATTAACGTCGCACTGGAGGAACGCAACAGGCTATTGGCGGAGGTATGGGATCAAACTCGAAGGGAAAGAATCGAGGACAACACCACGTAATTTTAAACCATGGTCAGATGACGAGGTCACACGTGAGCTGGCACCCCACTCTCCAAACCTCCACACCACGCCAACGTGAAGACATTTTGAGGACACGACAGATTTAACGTGCACCAGCCCCTTTGTACACGATGGTATTTGGTTGGATTCGAACTCGCAACCCTCCAGCTACTAATCCGTTCCTCTTCCAACCGGGCTACCACGGCCCAAAGTAGTACTACATGTAGATTTAGATAGATGTTACCTGACATTAATAGATCCATAAGCAACAGAAATATTATCATGAGTACTTATTTTGAGAGCACTTTGAAAAAATATGTTTTTGTTTTTTGGTACACTTGCTTAATTTCTTTTTTAAACTAACCAAACCTTTCTGTCTTTTGTCCTATTTTAATCATTGCAAGTGAATTCACCGAAAAATTGGAGTTTCTTTTCAGTATTGTAATCATATTTTATAGAATGATTCTTTGTTCCTGTACGCAAACCTTTTTGATTAACTGGGGGTCGCTGCAGCCCGGTTGGAAGAGTAACGGATTATCAACAGGAGGGTTGCTATTCTCAATCCAACCAAAGACCGCCGTGTACAAGGGGCTGGTGCACGTTAAATCTGTCGTGGCTTCAAATGTCCTCACGTTGGCGTGGTGTGGAAGTTTGGAGAGTGGGGTGCCAGCTCAGGTGGGACCTCGTAATGTGACCGTGGTTCCAAATCAGGTGGTGTTTTCCTCGGATCTTTCCTTTTGTGTTTGATCCCGGACTGTCGCCAACAGCCCATTGTGTTGCTCCAGTGTGACGTTAATTAAAATACATACCTCTTTTTGATTAACTATGTGTGTCGACTTCATTTATCTAAAAACTGGTTAAAAAGACTGGTTGGTTAAATAATTGGTCTCCTTTTACACTTCTTTACCACATTTCATCATTCTGTGTAGAAAGTATTATCGGATGGTATCCCCTCCTAGTGGGGACTAACCAGAGGTATCGACTCAGACAAGGGTCCTGTTCTTCCTGTTTTGAAGATAGCACTATACAATATTATTATACCCCTATGCGGTAATAAAACTTGTTGCGAATAAATACAAACTTTAAAAATCACATGAATGGTTAGACATTAATAAGAAGGAAATCTAATAATTGTAGGATAGTAGAAATGGCGTTTTTCATGGATTACTTTTATTACTATTACATCTATCACTGAAAACATAGCTTTTAATGTAACAATTTATTTTCTAGGTAAAGTATTAAATTTTCTGTGCAGAAATTCGTTCTCTTTTCTGAAACGAACTTATCGGAATACAAATGGAACGCGGTTAGACTACAATATTTTTCTCAGAGGAACACAAATAAAAAGATATTAAGCTTCTTTACGCCGATTATTCAATTGATAATAGCCCATATATTCGTTAAAGTGATGTAAAATGCCTTTTCATCAGAGAAATGTTACGTTAAATTTATTTGAATTAAAATTCATACCGCTCAAGTCAGAATTACATGGATATTTTAATAAAAGCTTTTACACACACACAGGGTAGTTAGGGGGGGTATTTCAATTAACGTCACACTGGAGCAACACAATGGGCTATTGGTGACGGTCCGGGATCAATCCCAAAGGGAAAGATCCGAGGACAACACCACGTAATTTTGAACCATGGTCAGATGACGAGGCAACACCTGAGCTGGCACCCCACTCTCCAAACTTCCACACCACGCCAACGTGAGGACATTTGAGGCCACGACAGATTTAACGTGCACCAGCCCCCTTTGTACACGACGGTGTTTGGCTGGATTCGAACTCGCAACCCTTCGGTTGCTAGTCCGTTACTCTTCCAACCGGGCCACCGCGGCCCTCAGGGTAGTTAGGCATTTTAATTAACGTCACACTGGAGCAACACAACGGGCTATTGGCGATGGTCCGGCATCAAACCCCAAGGGAAAGACCGAGGACAAACCACGTAATTTTGGACCACGGTCAAATGGCGGGGTCACACCTGAGCTGCTTTTACAGGGAACAAAGGAAATTCTAAAATATTTTGTATATGTACCAATATTTTGTATTCAAGTTATGGATTCACGAGATTGTTAATTGAAGTATAATATGAATAGTTGAAATAATTTTATATTTACACGAATTCGATGGCGTAGTGGACTACTATTTCGACTGAGCATCGCATTTCCGGAGATTTAAAACTCAGATCGTTTAGTTTTCCAGGTGGCACTGCGACCTTTTTTATCATTTTAATCGTGTGAAGAGAGGAAGCTAATTTTTCCTATTATTTGGCTTGAAAGGTGGGAACAATTGAAAAAACCAACACACAAAATATCTCATAATTTAATCCTAAATAAAGATTGTTTTTAGAAATCTAGATTTTGCTTCTACAGAGGCTGTTCGGAAATTTTTTGAACGATTTTAATAGACTGAAATTCAATTTTTTACAAGAAATTTTTGTGTTTTAAATGTTCCATTTGATAGCCCTTATTGTTAACTATCTTTCTACACCTTAATTTCCATGATAATAACTTTTGTAGTATCGACAGTGGTATTTTGTCCCATTCTTGCTCCACAATTTTCCAATCCTTGAATGGCTTTCGGTCGACGTTTCGATAATGCCCTTTTTAAAAGTCCAAAAGCACAAAAGTCCATGGGTGAAACATCTGGAGATTTAGCAGGAATATCAGTAAAGGGTTATTGACTTGATACCAGTTTCTTGTTCCATTTTTTCCAAGAATTTAATAGTGGATTTAAATATGTGGCTGCTTGTTTTATCCTGATGCAGTTCTACTGATTGTTGGCACTGTGAGTAAAGATATGGTATTTATTTTTGAATATTGGGGATAAAATATGGTCTTGAAACTATGTGGGAGTTGATTTTTAGATTTTTCTCCTCTTTTTATTTTTAATTTTCCATTATATGCAAAACCGGCAACAATCATAAATCTCTTAAAGAAAGTTCTCACGTTCACTTTGCTATAGTCCTTTGACTTGGCGGATTCTCTTTTAAAATTAAAGATCTTACCTTACAAATATTCTCAGAAACTTTTTCTTTTTTGGAAGTATTTTTCCACTTTTACGTTTTTCTCCTTTCTCATTAATAATATTACTTATCGTACCTTTAGATATAGAAAAAACATGACTTTTACAGAGTTTTTGAATAACTGAATAAGTATAATTCTCTTCGGAAAGAGCGGAAACATAGCCTTCCATCCATTGCCTATTTAAAAGCGCCATTTTGAAAGTAAACAAAACTCTGAGTTAGCAGACGATAAGTTATACTTTAACTATTTAACTGCTGTGAAAATAAAATTCTTTCGCAGTATACAATTTTTTTTTTTACAGATCATCAAAATCGTTCAAAAAATGTCCGAACAGCCTCTGTAAAACCCACTTCACTGTTGCGTACTCCGATCTGTCATTAGAAAATAGAAAGCGCTAATTAAAAGTCCTATTCAGAGAAATGTAAATTTTTCGACATATACAATACATAAGTGACTTAGTTCTTATGTTGAGCGATTTTTTAAACTAACTTTTAGAAGTCGTGTGAAATGTAACCATATTTAAACGTTATTCTTTTTAAACATTTTGCATATTTAACTATAATTCAACCGGTCTCCATAACCTAGAAAATTTTAATTTGTTTACAGCCTCTGAATAGATAAAATTTAAACGAAAATCAAAGAAACAGTGAAGCTTTTGTCAGTTGTAAAATAGATGCCAGAGTCGCGTAAAATATATCTTGCAAAAGTGTTAGGATCTCACCATTATAATGAATAAATAAATATCAGAGAAGCTTTTAATATTTATTTTTATGAAACTGTCAAGGATTTTGGTGAACGATTTTGCGATTATTTTTAAGAGCCTTTATTGTTTGAAATACTTGATCTTCAAATTGCAAAGTTTAAAGTTAAGTTAAAGAGCAATTTTAAAACGTTGTTTCACTTTGTGTGAATTTGGCAGACTCCAAAAATAACGTATGTGTGCAACTTCAAATAAATTTTAATTTGACTTTGAAACCAAATTTCTCTAAATTCTGTTCGTTTCGAAATGTTTCATCGTTGTCATTTTGTTCTTTGTTTGAACTTACTAGTTCTTGTATTCCATTGGGTTATATTTATAACTTCCAAAGCTGCTTTGACCTCTGTTCTCGCGAACTTTCATAACTTAAAAAAGATCTGTTCGCTCTGGAAAATAGCGGTTATTTAATAAATGGTAGACTCACAGCAGACAGAAAGAGAATTGTTGCTATGTTTCGAATACAATTTTTTTTTAGAATTCCACTTATCTCACACTTTTAATTAGATACTATTATCATATTACAGGTTCGCAAACCCATATGGGCACGTACCCCTTGTTCTCCAGGTAAGTAGGTAGTTAATTAACGTTGCACTGGAGTACACAACGGGCTATTGGCGATGGTCCGGAATCAATCCCCAAGGGAAAGACCCAAGGACAACGCCTCGTAATTTTGAGCCACGGTCAGATGACGAGAACAACACCTGAGCTGGCAACCCACACTCCGAACTTCCACACCACGCCAACGGGAAGACATTTGAGACCACGACAGATTTAACGTGTGTTGTGTTAAAAATTAGTTAGGATCGAATAGGGGATAACAATTTACTTTGCAATGAATTGCCTCCATAGGAACAATAAAGTACCTGAACACAGTTCTCTTAAATTTAAATAAGAAAATTTATTAAGTAAAAATTTAAGGATAAATAAAATGAGATCAACAATTAAAGAAAAAGGGGGCCCCGACAGGACACAAAAAGATCAATTTTTTACAAACAATAATGTGACACAATACAAAAAGTTCAGGAGAAAAAGGTTCAAGTCAAAAGTTCAGACAAAAGGTTCAGGAGGAGGAGACGGGGACCAATGGCACAACCCGAGGAACAGATGGACTCACCCTCCACAAAATGATCTTGGAAAATGGTGCGGGGTTTCGGCACGCCGGGTGTTAGGCATCGGATTTCTGCACCATCTCAAATCTTGCAGCAAGCCATGGGAGAGCGTGGTTATTCAGTTGATTTTAATTCACGGGAACCATGAGATCGCCGGGAAACTCTCTACGTCAATCCGCTCTTCACCGTTTCTTCTTCACCTCCCGATCTCCGCAGAAAAAATGCCGTGAATGTTGGCGTGTACGACTATTTATGCACTTCGACTTCTGACACGCAGCCAAATCACTCAACCCTGATCAAAGGTAAATACCGTAAAAGATAAGCCCACCTGCCCAAGTGGTCCACCATCAAAATCCCCTCTCACCTCACTAGTGGACAATTGCACCGCCAATGAGTCAAACATCAAAGATTTCTTAGCTGGGGGCGCAGCCCTTTCGCTCCTACCTGCCAAGTACGCCAGAACTAATGAGCGCTTTCCCCTCAAAGGGGACTTGCATTCCTTCTATGCATTTCTTCTCACGGCGAACCCGTGAGAAAAATTAGCTAGCGCTCAAAAGTTGTCGCAAAGGCAGTATACAACACAATATATACAACTCAAAAACCATTACATATAACAAACAATTAATATTTAAAAATTAACCCAACACGTGCACCAGCTCCCGTATAGACGACGGTCATTAACTGGACCGAGTTTCAAGCTCCAAACCCTCCGGTTGCTGATCAGTTGCTCTTCTAACTGGGCTACCGCGGCCCCCTTGTTCCCCAATATTGGTAAATTAGATTCTTCCCCACAAAACAATATGGGATAAAAAATACTGGTGTGTACACACGCACTTGCGATCCAGCTGAATAATGCTGGGCTGATGATTTGTTTTAGTTTATAATGAGCAAATACAGATTTTTTTCAGTGCTCAACTATGGAAGACTAAATTTTCAAAGGAAATTATTTTTCCTTTGGATATTACACCTTACCTTTTAGAGCTTATAATTATTTTCTATGGAAAGAGGGTGTCGTACCGTGGTCGGTGGGATGGTTCTTTAATATCGAAGAAATGCACTGGAGTTCCAAAACGTTTATTTAGCTGGGACGAACGAAAAACACATCACAATGAAATATTTACAGGAATACATCAGTTCACAGTCAATGCCAAGTCTACACTAGACCTGAGGCGAAAGGATTCCGTACTCTCAAAGCACGTTTCTTTTCTTAGTTAACAAGGTACAGATATGACCTGGTCTTCTTAGTTGGGGGCGCAGCCCCTCCGCTCCAACTAGTGGAAGTCATTACAAACATAGGGAAGGCCCCGAGGAAAATTTGGCATACGTCGCAACTTGTTTCTTACGAGAATCGTTTCCACAAGGTGTGAAAACAAAAATTAGACATCGCTCGCCAACAGCAGTCTAGTAAGTTTCTTCACAGTGTTCATATGCGACCGGTTGGTTAGTGTTTTGTGGCGCAAGGTCCAGCATTGGACAAGCTGCGCCATATGTGACCGGAGGTAGCTGCCCTTCAGGTCAACTTTCCATGGACCCTAATCGGTACCTTTAAAGCGGGGGACGGATAGAGCCTTGTCCCTATTTATTCGTAATGGATTCGTTTATAGCTTGGCTCGGGTTTAAGCTTGCAGGGTTTTGAGTGAAATTTCCACATATTAGGCATCTATATCTTATTTCAGTGTCCATCATAATTCGAATTACGTGAACCTACACGCCTTGTCGTGGTTCTGATGCCAGAACCATCCTCCGAGCCCTGCGAAGCGGGCTAGAAGTTCTTTATCACAAATTTACCCAAGCGGCTTAACGTTCGGAGACACCTCGGGTGATGCTTGATGAAACTGGGTTGATCTCAAGATTTCAAATCCTTCTCGGAGGTGCGGCGTAAGCCCGTAGTCCAGCATGTAGGGAAGAGAGTCACTTCGCCACATAAACAGATGCCCGACGTCGGGTATCCCATGCGGAAGTTTTTCGCGAAGCATCCGTGGTTGGTGAGAATCTGGTATACAAAGGCAACGTGCAGATGGATTTTGAAAGATAATTCCAGGTCTCACGAAGTCTTCCTAAACCGTTCAGCTTTCTTACGCTCTCAGCAACTTCTGAAACATTTTTACTCGATTGCATCATACCTACTTTCAATCTATTTCGTCATCTGGGGGGAGCAGTGTTGCCAGGCAATACAGTTGTTATGGAATATGCAAAAATAGCAATTAAGGACAGGACAGTTACAAACATATCTGAAACAACACAAAAAACGATGGCAGTCTGCCATTGATGTCTTCTCGGTTCGTGGTCCGAAATCGTTCTCCTGCTCGAATGTCCTTGCAACACCTTCCGGGGAATCGCTCATGTTCTAGAATGTTCTCGTAACTTCCAGAAGTCGCTCGTGTTCTTCTGGAATGTTCTCGCAACTCCTCCGCCGGTGTTCGTCGTTGATGACTCAGAAATAGGGAGAATTTTAGCAGTAACTTCAGCGTGTGGAGTAACAATTAAGACGGTGTAACGACTTACGGCGTCAACATGTTGCATTCGTTTGGCTGGTCGATGGACAATACTATAGTTAAAATCTTGTAGGAAAAGAGCTCAACGAGCTACTTTAGGCGGAGCATCTGTCTTCGAAATGGTCATTTGAAAAGCGGAACAGTCTGTAAAAATTTCAAACTTGTTTCCGAGCAAGTAATGGCGAATTTTTTTAAGGGCTTGGACTATATATACCAAAAACTTCGAGTTCATAGCTCGAATATTTTTCCTTCTGAGGTGTGGTTTTTCCGCTCATGTACTGTATTGGGTGGAATTGTCCATCAGTTTACAGTTGTAACAAAATTGATTCGTAGCCTTTTTTACTAACATCGCAATGCAGTTGTAAGGTTGAACCTTGTTGATAAAGATTCAGAACAGGTTCTGTCGACAAGGCTTGTTTCAGGGCAAGAAAAGCCTGTTGTTGGTCTAGAGTCTAGACCAAAATGAAATTCCGTACCATCTCTTAAGAGATCACTAAGGGGGTCTTGCAATTAAGGCATAGTCTTTATGAATTTACTGAAATATCCAGAAAGGCCTAAGAAGGAATGTATCTGGGAGTTGTTGGCTGTGGAAATTTCAAAACTGCGGCTGTTTTTTCTGATGAAGGGCAAATCATTCCGTTTTTAATTATGTGTCCTAGAAATTGAATTTTACGTTGTAAAAAGGTGGATTTTTTAAAATTGAATTCCAATCCATACTGTGATGCGAAAATAAAAACTTGTTTGAGTTTTAATATACCGTCATTTTCATTAAAGGAGGGGATTATGATGTCGTCCAAATATATGATGACAGTATCGTTCTGAAAAAGTTCACAAAATACAAGTTGAATGAACTTTTGAAACAAAGATGGAGAATTACTAAGATTAAAGAGAACTTTTTAAAACTTATATTGGCCATTTGGTGTCACAAAACAAGTGAATTTGCAGCTATCTGAATGCATATCAACATGAAAAAAGTGTTCTTCAAGTCTAGAGTCGTGAAAACTTTAGCTCCTTGCAGCTTAGCAAAAATGTCTTCTATAAGGGGCAATGGAAATCTCTCTTTTACCGTCCTACGGTTAAGTCGTCGGAAGTCAATACAAATCCTAGTGGAGCCGTCATGTTTCATGCATAGCACAATTGGTGCTGCAAAATCAGAAGAACTTTCCGTTATGATTCCGTCAGTTAACCATTTTTGTATCTGACAATCGACCTCTTGTTTTTCGGTGTATGCAAATCGACGCGGTCGTTGTGCGATAGGTGTGTCATCCGTGAAGACGATTCTTATCGTTAAATCAGTGTTTTGGTTTTATTTGGGTGGTAAGGGTGATGAGTCGTTTAAAGTCTTCGCGTTGTGACGCAGATGAAACATGAGTGAGATCAACAGAATTGTTTTCCTCCAAAACATTAACTGTATTAACTAGAAAATTTTCGTATTCTTTTTTCCCTATTACAAACTCGGCCTGTTGTATGCAGTCAATTCCGATTAATGCTTTTACGCAGAGAAATTCATTCTTGACTACATGAATTCGAGTGTGGAACGTGGTGTTATCGATATCTAATGGACCATGGAAAAATCCGATGGGGTGTAGTATCGTCTGACCGATACCGGTAAATGCAGTGGTGGAGGGAATGAGATTTGGGGTACATATTAACTTGTAGATTTGCTCGTTGATCATTGTAGCTTCATTTACGGAATCAAGAGTGCATGAATGTTAACATTATTTATTTTGATTAACACATGCATGGAGTTGTATGATGAAGGGATATGGAAGTCTACGTTTCGAGTATGTCGTGTGGTAGGTTTTGCAGAGGACTTCTTGCAGTGTGAGGACAAGTGTGAAAAAAGAATTACATGAGAAGCATTTAGGACTTCTAAATTTGTTAACACATGTCGAACTCTTATGTCCCTTAATTCCACAATTATAACAGATTACGTCTTTTGGAGGGCCTTTGAAAAATTTGCAATCAAAGTTTCTATATAGAAAATTTTGATACAACACATGAAAAATGTTTGAATATTTTTTGAACAGTAAAAATTTAAGAATTGTCACTAAATAGAGGAAATATGGAAGCTTTTATGAAGGTGTAAGGATAAATTTTGAAGTCCTTATACTAGATGCTTTTACTTTCATTAACCCCATCTATTTGAAATTTGTAAATTAATATTCTATTATTTGTGTATCAAGTGTTTAGGTATCATATTTGTTTTGAAATGTTATTTTGTATCTTTGTTATATTGTATGTTTTGTATTGTTGAGAATTTAGTGAAAGCCTTTCTAGAAAGGTAAGACTTTTCCTTTTAAATGGGGAATATGAAACGATACCTAAAACTAACCACCTAAGTACAATTCTCACTACAGATAAGTCCCTTAGCGGTCCCCTTTTCTCCCAGTCTTTGTCTCCCTATCTAAGTGAACAATATATCTTGCCACCCCCTTTTACCTTTGAACTCAAGCCGTCTCGTTAACTTGGACCTCCCACGGACTCTCCTGCTTTCAAATCGCATATGTAAGATCACATCCTCCTTCGTTAAACTACCGATTTATACCAATGAACTTTCTTGTAAAAAAAAGATCTGGTCCAATAATATTTCTCTTAATCCCAATCCCTCTAGCGAGATCATTGAAAACTTCATTCTTTCACTAGCCTCAGAACCGCGCGCGCGTTCCAAACTCCAAACCCTCAACAACCTCCACACCTTATGATGTAACTACTCGTCTATTGATTTAATAAAGAATTGTTATAGGACTTTCTGCCTCTCCATTTACGGAACCATCATTGTTCAATACAAAAGGACTCTCCGGTTGCCGTATACCACTCTTGCCACTCTCGTCACGACTGCCAGGTTTATGGGAAAATATATATATATATATATATATATATATATATATATAAAACTCACTTGTATTCCATGGTTTAACTAGTTATTTCATAGAATAACGATCTACACCCTGTTAAAGTGTAAAATTACCAAGTAAATAAAGTTCCGAATTCAAAAGGCTGTAAAGTGAGAACCACTGGTCAGATATTTTTGTAATTAACGATAATTTGCTGAACTTAATATAGATTACTGTAGCCGACATTTTTTTGCTCCAGAATCTCAGAACATCAACGAGAAACACCATTTATCTTCCACCCCTACTGAATTTACGAACTCTTCCAGACCGTAGGGGGGACTTGTTTGGCAGACCGTCTAATGTCTTGCTCAACTGTTGGCGAGTTTGCGCCAGTTCATCCATTGAGTTGATTGCTTCCATGTGCCGGCTGCTGTGCGTCTAACAGTGCTTCGATGTGTCAGGTATTGAGTTACTAAATACAATGTTCGATTAAAAGTTTTGCCACAAACGTCACACTCGTAGAGCTTCTCTTCAGTGTGAATCCGTTCGTGCCTTTTTAAATTCGATGATTTTCTAAAAGTTTTGCCACAATCGTCACACACGGAAGGCTTTTCTCCAGTGTGGATCCGTTCGTGGCTTTTTAAGTGCGATGTTTGATTAAAAGTTTTGCCACAAACTTCACATTCGTAGGGCTTCTCTCCAGTGTGAATCCGTTCGTGGCTTTTTAAGTTCGATGTTTGATTAAAAGTTTTGCCACAAACTTCACACTCGTAAGGCCTCTCTCCAGTGTGAATCCGTTTGTGCCTTTTTTAATTGCCATGATTTTGTAAAAGTTTTGCCACAATCGTCACACAAGTAAGGCTTCTCTATAGTACGAATCCATTCGTGGACCTTTAAATCCTTTTTAAGAGAAAAATATTTTCCACAAAAGGAACATGGAAAGGGATTTTCCACCGTGTGTCTTCTCTGGTGTTCATTTAAATTACCTTTCAATCCAAACGATTTCCCGCACAAATTGCACATATATTGCCTCGATTGTTGTTTTTGTTCTCCCAAATCAACGTTGGAACTATCTGAATTCGAAGAGTTCGTATCTGCCACCGATTTTCCAAGGATCGGTGTAAATTCTGATGATTTGGTACCATCTCCAAGATCTATGACTTTGCCGTGTCGATCCCTGTCTGACAAAATCCAAACCCATGGATCTGCAGGCAACAAATTTTTTGAAGCGCTGAATTCGTTTTCCCTCGTTTCGAGTGATGTTCGTTTGAGACTCACAGGCCATCCATCGTCCGAGGATCTCTGTACTGGACTTGGACTAGCTGCAGAACCTCGTTCGTTACAACGAATTTCAGTCGGGTCGTAATCTTTGTTTTGGTCGAACTCTTTGGATAGTGTTTCATTAGCCAATACATCTTCTGATACAGTTTTATTCTCTTCAGTCGGAGGTGGATTCTTATTACCTTCTGAGGCGGTTGACGGATCAGCCCATGTTGGCAATGTATAAGGTTGTGATCGTATTCTCGGCAGATATTAGATTACGTCCAACTTAATATTATGCGGATACAAATGACTAAAATCAATTTGGTTATTTACAGCTACCACTTTGACAACTGAAGTCAATGTGAAACATTGACTTCAGTCGCCCCTTTTATATGTAAACTTCAAGTAGCTTCTTCACTTCAATGCACATCAAGTTTAAAAATCACAATATTCTGGATAACAAATATAAATATTGTTCGTGAACTGGATCGCTGACGAATTATGAAATTGAAAATTAAGAAAATTAAAGTTGCATTTCACAACTACGGGGATTCATCAAGTTTTATTTGGGGGGGGGGTAATTTCAATTAACGTCACACTGGAGCAACACAATGGGCTATTGGTGACGGTCCGGGATCAATCCCAAAGGGAAAGATCCGAGGACAACACCACGTAATTTTGAACCACGGTCAGATGACGAGGCGACACCTGAGCTGGCACCCCACTCTCCAAACTTCCACACCACGCCAACGTGAGGACATTTGAGGCCACGACAGATTTAACGTGCACCAGCCAGCTTTATTTGGATAAATATTTAGTAGTTTAAGAGTAATATTTTATAAAATCTAAAGATGTCGTTCACTTCTTGGGGGGAGTCTGAGAGAAAAGCTTTTTTAGTTTTCCTGAACAATTTTATTGATTTTTTCCGTTCAAGGAGACTTCATTTCATTCAGTTTATTTTTTCAAGTTATACTCTTTTATTACCAAATTGGCTTGATGGGGAAGTTTGGAGAGTGGTGTGCCAGCTCAGGTGTTGCCTCGTCATCTGACCGTGGTTCAAATTACGTGGTGTTACCCTCGGATCTCTCTTCGGGATTGATCCCGGACAGTCGTCAATAGCCCGTTGTGTGGCTCTAACGTGACGTTAATTAAAATACCTACCTACCTTGGTACCAAATATTTAATTTTTTTTTAAGATTTCTCCCAGATCCTCTCTGCCGCGGTGGCCAGGTTGGAAGATTAACGGGTTAGCAGTCGGAGGATTGCGAGTTCGAATCCAGCCAAACACCGTCGTGTACAAAGGGGCTGGTGCACGTTAAATTTGTCGTGGCCTCAAATGTCCTCACGTTGGCGTGGTGTGGAAGTTTGGAGAGTGGGGTATTAGATCTGGTGTTACCTCGCCATCTAACCATGGTTCAAAATTACGTGGTGTTATCCTCGGATCTTTCTCGTCGACGTTAATTAAATGCATACCCACCTAGCTACCCATGCACACGACGGTCTTCGATTGGATTCGAACTGCAGGAACACGGGGTATGGTATAAAGCCGATCCATTTTGCTTGTGTTGCTCCAGTGTGACGTTAATAGAAAATGCCAATACCGATCCATTTTGCAAGTGATCTTGAAAATCCATCAAATCATAAAAGGATTATGGTTGTGTTGCCCCAGTGCAACGTTAATTAAATACCTACCTTCGTTAATTACCAAATACCAACGTTAATTAAATACCTTCCTCTACGGATTATGTTACAGTTCGGTAGTTTTAGGTATGTATTTTGATTAACGTCGTTCCGGAGCAACACAACGGGCTATTTACGATGGTCCTGGTAAGTATTTTAATTAACGTCACTGAAAGCAACACAACGGGCTATTGTTGACGGGGCGGGATCAATCCCGAAGCGAAAGATTCGAGGACAACACCACGTAATTTTGTATCAGTCAGATGACGATACGACGGTCCGGGATCAAACCGGAGTTTAGAGTTCGGAAGAGCTTATACAACAAAGGGTAGGTTAACTCGACTTAAAGGTGAAGAGATTGATAGATAGTTAATTATCATCGAACTGGAGCAACAGAAAGTGATATTGGTGACGGTCGGAGATCCAATTCGAAGGGAAAGATCCGAAGACACCACTTTATTTTGAATGGTCACATGACGAGGTCAAAACCTGATTTGACACCTCCAAACTTCCAAACCAAGCCAAGGTGAAGAAATTTGAGGCCACGACAGATTTAACATGCACCAGCCCCCGTGTACATGACGGTCTTTTGCTGGAATTTCCAAGTGTTAACCAAAAATTGCATGCTGCATCGGCCGGGTTTCCGCGGGCCTGACAATGACCATTCATGGGCCGAGTCTAGTCCGCGGGCTGTAGTTTGGAGACCCCTGCTTATATTGAATAGTACATCGCAATCAAGTTTCATCACATCCTCGTGCATTAGGACTGAAAAAAGAAAGTATTTTCATTCCAATTAGTGGTTTAAAGGATTGTTCGCTAAATGTTAAACCGCAAGTAAGAGCTCAAATGTCAGATTTATTTGGCAATTCCGAATGGACTCCTGATTTACTCATTGTGCCTAAAATTACGGATGTCGCACCGTCTAGAATTTGGACATATCTAAAATATATAAAAATACCAGAAACGATAACCCTTGCGGATCCGGAATTTTACATTCCAAAAAAGAGATTTGTTGATAGCAGCGGAACTGTTTTTGATTTGTTGAAATCTGATAAAATTTATTTAGAAGAGCTTATTTTACAGGATAGTTGTTTTGGATATTTAGTGTTAGGTTGTGTTAGAAGTTCAAATCTAAAATCCAAGGTTACAAACAGTTGTTTTTAACTAGAAATACTGGCAACTTGAATGAGACTTTGAAGGCATTTTGGGAGATTGAAAATCTTGAGAAAATCAATCCTCTGATAAGTAATGAGTTGAAATATTGCGAGGAGCATTTTACGAAAACTCAAAAGAAAAGCTGATGGTCGTTATGTTGTGCAGATGCCGTTAAAGCCTGACGGTGAAAACAAATTAACTTTGGGGATTCAAAAGAAATAGCTACAAAACGACTAGATCATTTATGGAGAAGATTAGAACGCGAACCTAAAATGAAAGTTTTCTATACAGAAAATAATAGTAGCCGAATGCAATGAAACCTTTATGTACGACCTTTAGAAATGTTTCTAAAAGTGATTTCACAGTAACAGTTCTAACTGTGACTGCTACCAAAGAATATCCGTGATTCTAATGTGACTGAATCTGATTGGTTAGAAAGGGTTGCTATTTTTAGTGAAAAGAGTATTTTGTTATGCAACACCGGAAGTATTCTACGGCTGAGTCCCTAACTTCGTTGCTTACAACGCCCAAGAACTCAGTTCGAACCCCATATTATCTTTTTATCCACAACTAAAAATATCTTTACAAATGTTTTTATTTGTTCTAACACCAACACTTAATAAACATGCCGTTAAAACAAAATTTAAAACTTTTTCCCCCAGCCCCAATGACCCTTTTTTGTTTAAAACCTGTAATTCCTTCCCCTCTAAAGACAACTCTTTTTCTCAATAAACTATTGCGGATATTCTTTTTCTTTCCAGATTTCATATTTGTATTCTCCTGAAACTGGAATTAGCTTCTAAATTGCATCAATTTTCCTAACTTCTTCCCATTTCCTAATTTTATCTCATTTCCCAATAATTTTCAAATTGCTTTCCTTTTCCCCAGTAACTTCTGACTTTTTTTTAATATTTCTGTCCCATATGAATTATAATCTATAGAATTTTTCTAAAATACTAATGTAGATGTAGATTTTCTCTAGAACTCAGAAATTCATAAGCTGTAGGAAAGTACATAATTTATTTCCAAAAACTAAAGTGTAAAAATTATATTTCTTTGAAAAGGTATTTCTGACAAGAAATTTTTTCCAAAAAATAAATATTGAAATTTTATGAACGAAGCAATTCCCATTACACGCTCTTTAAAAATAAAACATTCAGTTACGAAACGTTCCATTATTGTGTTGGTTCTTCCCCTTAAAATTGCCTCGTTTTAAGACTCAACTTTAAGAGAATGCAGAAACTCGTCAAACGATAAAGAAATGAGGTCAACAATATATATCTAGGAAATAAACCGCAAACACAGCGGCGGATTCAGAGTCTAATAGGGACCCTTGCAAGAACCCTTATTAACTTTTTGCACACTTTTATACATTTCCTATCTTACTTAAAAAATGTTTTGTACGGAAATAGAGTTGATATTGTTCAGAACTCTCGTAAATGAAATATTGTTACCATATTTTACGAAAATTTTGTAAATATGAAAAATGGCATTTTAAAAATTATTATGATTGCATTTCAATCACATAACCTTCACCCACTCTCAAAACTCTTCCTTTTGTTAACACCCATAATTCATCTTGAGATTTTAAGGCAACAACGAAATGTAGGTAAAACTGAAGAAATTGTCTTATAGAAAAAATAATTTTTCAGTGTAAAAAACAGCGTACATCCATGTTCTATTCATTAGGAAATCCAAATAATCATCTGATGGCTTTGATTTAGTCTTATTTAATTTATACCTTTCACCTGTACCTATTTTAACCACATCCCCACTTGTACATACATAATTCATTATTTTATAATTGAAAACAATCTGAAAGAGAGGAATAAAAGAAAAAATTTTTATGTTTAACTAAAACAAAAAAGAACGAAAAAACAAATTTAACAGCTCTGTGCTCATAATATAAAAAATGGATAACTTGGAAAAGTTGAATATCAATAATAAATTTGTCATAGCAAATTTTAAAAATGTTTTCTTCTGACCATACTTCTGACAGAACTGTAGTGTCTTACTTATTTAGTCAGCACTATAAGCTTTTTGGAAAAAGCTTAGCACCATAATACGCGGCACCCTGGTGTCTCATAGAGCCCCTTTAATGTTGCAAAGCACCCTGGTTGAAAATCCTATCCCACCTAGAGAAACACAAACAAGCTCCGTTCCAAATCCTACACATATATGGATCATTCCATGTGAAATGAGCAAAAATCGAAAAACCTGTGGCCGTGTGGTGACGGATTTTCATGAAATTTCTACAGGGGTTTAGTTTATGCATAAATAACGATATACAAAATATTTTGGCTCAAAAGTAAATATTTTGGAAGTTTCAGGCATTTTAAGGACTTTACTTCGAAGAGCAGTTGTGAAATCGCTTGATGTTGCAAGTTTGAAGATCTCTTTCTCAAAAACTACTTAACATAGACAACAGTATTTCCTATTTCTGTAATCTATGAAAAAATTTCTTTTATCTATTTGAAAACAACAATTTTAAACATAATATTTAAGCGAAAAATTGAAAATAGTCGATTTTGATAGAATTAAAACTGTTTCTATGGGCTAAAGGAATTTAAAGACATCGTTGAAATTCCTGCTAGTTACAGTGTTAAATATGATAAAACTATTGCTGAAGTTTGGAAGTCGGCATTTATTTCCTTCATCTTCCAAACAGTAAAGGAAAATTATAAAATGACGGTTTTCCACTTAAAATAGGCACACAAAATCAAATGAAGGAAAGCTTTGACGAAAACTTATTTTGGAAGAATATAGTTTAATATGTCTATTGTAAAAAAATATTCAGGATTGTATTTTGAGTCCCAAAGCAACAGTAACACAATTAGTAACACGCAAAAACACATTCTTGAATATAGATCAATTGGGGACTGAAATTTTCGCCGCCAAACGACTATTCGGATAGGCCTATGACGGGTTACCACATTCTATAACTATCGCCATAATTGGCAATGTTTATTATTGCCAATCATAGCATTTCTTTCCCATTCTATGCATATAACTCGTTTCAAATGACAACGAAATGAAAACAATGAAACCCCAAATCAACAATGAAATACCAAATTATTTTTAACTTTTGAAGCAAATTATAAAATCAGGAAGTTAGGAAGTTTTAAAAGAGTTGAATATATCTACACCTCTAGTCCTTTCAAAGAAATCGTACTCAACAATTCTTGTTTACATGTATAATCTTTAAAACCATATCAATAAAAATAAGCAATTATGTTGTGTCACGTATATCTGTCGATTCATCAAATTGAAGGGAGAAGCAAGAACATCTATTAATGTCGTTATGTTAACTGTTCTCTTATATTTTCACTCATTTTCTCAATTCGCTACATCCCAGTATTTCGAGACAATTGTAGATCTTTAATTGCAGCAATAATTTCAATCTTGTTCTTAAAATCATTAAAAAGTGAATCTGACATTTCCAAGAAAGTTTCTTTTATAAATTCCCCGTCAGAAAATGGTTTACTTTTTTGCTAAAATATGACTTACTTTGAATGATGCAATAATAGTCACTGCACGTGATTTCAACTTGGGCTTTTAAAAACATTTTGTTGAGCTTTTAATCGAGCCTTAAGATCCCTAATATTATTTTTTCTCAAGTCACTATTTTGTGGATAATCCGTTTGATATTTGTTATGTAAAGTTAAAAAATGCCTCTCCAGATTACCCTTTTTAGTAACGGCTACGGAGGCATTGCCATATTAAGCAACAACGTTTATCATTCATCATTGTAAAAAAGCAATCAGGTTCCCATTCTTCATGAAAATGATAAGTCTTCGATTTTTTTGGTTTACTACTCATTTTAATGGGTACTAAAATGCAAAAGAAGTATACAAGTAGACAATTTTAATTTATAACCATACCAGTACCATAGAAAGAAGGTACTTACATTTTTGCATAGCAGTAGTGTTAAGAAAAATTGACGCTTTTTCTAGAAACGCTAATACTGATAGGAATCGAACCTGCGCCGCCTAACGAACACCCATGATGAGACCGGGTTTCAAATTGAGTCTATTGAAGGGATGCCAGATGTTTGAAGTTTTCCAAGTTTTTCTGTATGAAGACCAACCAGTTTTGGCAAATACCACTTCAATCACCCAGAAATACCATTGCTTTGTTTAATATTATGCAGATATTTGAATTTCGGAAAAAGTATGTGTTTGTGCAAATAACATCAGCACCCACGCGTGTACGATCCAGTGACAGCCTGGTAACTTCAATTAGTGGAAGAAAGTTCTCTGTGGAATTTTTTATAGGGGTGGCAGACTGACAAGCAAAATGTCTATCTTTTAGGTCTTTTGAATCTTGGTAGGAATACGATTGTAAGTATCACCCTATACACATTACAGGTTTGTGACTTTATTTAATTGCTTTTTTTCTCATATTTAAAGTGTCTTGAAATTAGTACTCTTGAATCGTGGCATTGCATAATCATTTCACCAAGCAACTATTTATTTCTATAGGTTTTCAACGGATTGCCATAATCCTAAATTATCGTCATTTGGCGATGGAAAAGTATTGGTAATGTAATGTGTTTTTGAGTTTGAACCATTCTATTTGTCGTAGTACTATGTAGCAGTTTTTGTTACTAGTATTTAAAAAAATTCATTTTTGTCAAACTCATTTAAACTCACCAAACGATCATGCATAAAAGAGCCGTTCAGATTAGAAGTGGTTGCCCTATCGAACAAGGAAATCTGAGGATCCTTTTTATGCACATCTAGGAATATAAAAATGTGTATAAAAGACATTAATGCTTGAAGAAATGTGAACAGTTAAAAATGTTTCTCAAAGATTACATCCATTTTCAGACTATTATTAAAAGTGGACACTCAAATATGCCATACCTTCTAAAACGCCATCGATACAAAAGTATTGATACTCGAATGCCAATACCCTCTTAATCTAAACTGATCTAATCTACCACAAAGCATTGAAGAATAATATACAAGATATTACATCTAAAGTTGAACACTATAATATGATTTTTATACATTTTAACTTTCTTAACCTTTGACAGTTACCAAAACAAATAAAATCATCTTATCCCAATATGATCTTGAACTTTTCCTAGCATGAAACGAAATTTGAATATAGGCTTTTTCTAATGATTTTCCAAATATGCATTTTCAAACGTAATGGCTGAATTGATCTCACGTGGACATCTTAGGACTCGCGGGAAGAGCATCCATCACCTAAGGCAGGTGTCGGCAAACTTTTGAGACGGAAAAGCCAAACCTGTCCCTCACAACAATTTAAACACTATTCGAGAGTCAAATATATTTTTACAAATAAGGAAAATTTAAAGTAATATTATGACAAGTTATAAATTAATTATATCTTTATTAAATAGAGAAAAAAATCACACAAAGAGAGAGTTGCTCTCATTGGTTTTAATCAGTGTGAGCAATGAGCTTGCATTTCCTTATAAAGTTTCTTTATGTCCGGTTGGTAACTAGTCGTTTTTAATTTAAGGCACGTTTCCAATTTGGCATCAATAATTTGGCTTCTCAATTTACATCAAATGAAATTCATGTTAGAAAACGATTGCTCACATAAATACGTAGATATCTCAGTATCACGAAGTTTTGGAAGACCTATAAAACAAATGAGATCACCATTATGTGAAAAATGTCGCTTAAAAATTTTATGAATGAAACTATGATAGTTTTATTTTCATTTTCAATTTTACTACAGAGCCACATGCAGGTAACCAAAAATCCGCATGTGGCTCGCGAGTCGTAGTTCACCGACCTCTGACCTAGGGGAAGTAATGTGATTTCGGTATCGTTCTTAACCTGAACTATTTTTCGATGGTGCATGTCATAGCACAATGGGTACATTTATTACATAGACATCCACTCCTCTCCATGTCTCCGGGGGATGCTAGCATTCAATCAGGGAAGAGCGACGATTTAAACAGGTTTTTTTTTATTTGTATGGCTACCACATGAAGACAAACCCTTCATCGGGGAAGTTTTGAATTGTTTTGCTCGATAAAAACCTCATCTTTGCAAATCCTTTTCGTGAAAACTGCCTTGTGAACTCATTTTTCTTGTTTTAATGAATTTCTTTCAACTTCTAGGGATTTCTGGAAATCCTGTGATACCTCATAACGTTGAGAAATATTCCATTACGGATTGTTGTAAATGCACATAAATATAAAAAGTTCATCTACATCTCTTGGATTTTAAGTCTCAGCAATTCATACGAACCACCGAAACTGTTCTAACAGAGGTTCTCTGGATTTTGTGATTGCTACTGGTGGCAAGATTATATGAAATTTCTTTCATTTTATTCACTAATGATAAAAGATTCAAAACTTTTTTCAAGAATATATATCCTTAAAAGAGGCAATAAACTTCAGTTTGAATTTGCGTTGGAAAAGGAAATACCTTTCAAAATCGCAGGTTTTATTAATTAAGACATTGATCATTTATACACCGGCCCGAAGCATATATTAAAGAAAGCACCGCATGGAGGAGCCTTTGCACGTCAAGTGATTGCATATAGTATCACTAGTCTCTTAAGGGAGCAAAATCGGGAGAACTGCAGTTTCTTTCCTACGGCTATATAAATAGTAACAACATATATTTACCAGTTTGTAACCTGAAAAATATGTTACAAATTATATTTGTACAGTATATATATACAGTGGAGGCTCCCGATCCCTTAACTTTTAAGCTCCATTACACCCTAATTTTTAACTAAGTAGTCTTAATTACACTCCAGTACCCATTCTAGCCTGACAGAACCAATTAATCAAGCCACTCACCTATCGCACTGGAGATTAAGGCCCCTTCGGGGCCATGTGCTCCATTCAACATAATATATATACATCAAAATCTAGAGAAAGCATGAAATATTTTATTCTAGAACAAACAAATTGGTTGCATAGAAGAAAAGTTTTTTTAGTAACAGTCGACTAACTCTTATTTTATTCCACATATATACAACTAGTTTTGTGATTTAGTGTGAAAGTCAACAAAGCAATTCACACAAAAGTCGAGTATCCTGCTCTCATCGTAATCCAAACATTGTTCTACCTTGCAGTTTTAAAGGAATTTTTTCTTTTGCATATACAATAAAGGAGGAAGCAACTTGCACATACTAAATATAGGGAGGAAGCAACTTGTGTATACTAGATAATTTTGAATTAATCAACGGTGATCAAAATCCAGGAGAGTACATTAGGCAGATAGCCCAGTTTGTGTTTACCAAAGGAAGCTCGCTTCTCATTGATCTAGGGCAGTGGTCGGCAAACCGCGGCTCGCGAGTCGCATGCGGCTCTGCCACGAATCGATTTCGACTAACGCACGAGTTGAGCGAGAGCGAGTCAGTCACAGCTCCGTGAATTTAAAGTTGAATGGACCAAATCGTTCGCGTTTATACAAATCTCAAATGGCATTCCGACCTGTCTTATTTGTCAAGAAAAATTGGCGCATAACGAGAAATCAAATTTGGAGACACTTTACAACTAGTCACGCGTCATTTGGCAGTAAATATCCCGCCGGTGATGCGAGGAAGAAAGCAGTTGAGGAACTTCAGAAGAGTCAAGAAAAATCAAGTTCTGTATTTAATTATTGGGTGCAATTTTCCAAAAATGTTAATATTGCAAGCTTTATTGTTAGTCAAGAGATTGCTAAGAGAGGCAAACCATACACAGACGGTGAATACATTAAAAGTTGTTTTATAAATGCATCCGAAGAGCTATTCCGGAATTTTAAGAACAAGGCAGAAATTCTTAAAAAAAAATTAGAGTTACCACTATCTGCTAAAACAGTAAAAGGCAGAACAGTCAAAATGTCTTCGAATATAACCAATCAGCAAATCGAAGATCTTAAATTGGTTTCAATCAATAGCTGTTGACGAATCTTGTGACATAAATGACACAGCGCAAGTTTCACTTTTTGTTCGATTTATTTCGTCTACTGCTCCTAAAGAACTTTTAGGATTATTGCCACTGAAAAGTCAAACACGTGGCGAGGATATTGCAAATGCTGTCATTGAATGCATGGAGAAACATCATATTCCACTCGATAAAGTTGTTTCAATTTCAACAGATGGGGCAAAAAGTATGATCGGAGTGAGAAAAGGTTTTGTTTCCATTTTGGAGGAAAAAATTAATTACGAGATACTTGTTTACCATTGCATCAAGAAGCGCTGTGTGCGTAGACACTTCCAGAAGAAATTTGCAATGTTATGGAATTGGTGATCAAGATTGTCAACACAATTGTAGCTAAAGCTCTTTATCATCGCCTATTTAAAGAATTTTTAGTTGAAATGGAGAGTGAATACGCAGATCTGCTGCATAATAAGGTACGTTGGCTTTCAAGAGGAAACGTTTTAAAACGTTTCGCTTCCTTATTATTTGAAATTAAAGCATTTCTTCTAGAGAAGGGTGTTGACTATCCTGAACTAACGACGATCAGTGGATCCAAAAATTTTATTTCATGGTAGACGTTACGTCTTATCTAAATAATCTTAATCGTAAACTACAGGGGAAAGGAAACAGAATTTTTTCGATGCTGGAAGTCATTTCATTCGAAAACAAATTATCCATTTTTGCTCAAGATTTTAAAAGAGAAACATTAATTCATTTTCTAAGTCTGCTGAAACATCGCCAAGAAAATAACTCGGTAATTAACATTTACTATTTCAAAACAATTTTAAATATGAGGGAAGCTTTTCTACGGAAGTTTCAGGAATTCAGAAATAACATAGCGACGTTAGCCTTTGTTAAAGAACCTCCCAGTGCTGACGTAACAGAATTGAATTTTTCTCCCTTTAATATTGAAATTGGCGCTTTTGAAATGCAATTACTGGAGTTAAAAAACAAAGAATTATGGAGCTCCAAATTTGAACTCCTTAATGTTGATATGGAGAAAAATAAATGTGATCTTAGTTCACAGAAAAAGTGGTCTGCTTTGAAAGACCTGGAGAAGGAAGACATGATAATTTTCAACACCTGGAATAGTATTCCTGACTCATATGATCAATTAAAAAACTAGCATTTGCTGTTCTTTCACTCTTTGGCTCTACATATTCATGCGAACAATCTTTTTCAAGCATGAACCTTATCAAAAGTAAATTGAGAAATCACCTTGATGAGAACCTGGATTCCTGCTTGAAATTAAAAACAACGACATACAAACCTGACTTATCCACTTTCCAAGGAAATGCAAGGTCATTATTCACGTTAAATGTGTGTTTTGTCATTTTTATTTTAATGTAAAAAATATATTTTGTCAATAAATAAGATTATTATTATTATATCTCGTTTTATTTAATGTTAGTAGCTAGTTTAAACCTACTCCTAAAAACATGGTTCTTGAAAAGAAATTTGGCTCTCAAAAGAAATATTAATCGTTGTACTGCTGATCTTTGACTCTTTTGAATAATGAGTTTGCCGACCACTGATCTAGGGCAAGCGCAGAAGTTGAAATTATTTCAAGTTCAAGATGAACTTGTGCGAGCGTTTTCACCTCTAGCGCCGACACCTCTGAATGGTCTGCGCGTATAGCTTTCTATTGCGTACAGCTTTAGGAACACTGTAAAGCACTTGAATATATTCAATGCTCCCCAAGATTTGAGTAAAATAGCGAGAATAGTTGCACAGTGATATCAGAACATAATAGCTTTTAGAAGAACGTAACTTAAGAGGTAAATGAGCTCCATGGTTCATGCAAAACGAATCGGAATAAAGAAAATAGTTTATGAAAGTGGTTGTAAAAAGTGTCAGTAAAAATATAAATGGAGCTTATGAAGGTGTTTCTTAATGTTGATTTGCTTATTTCAGCAGTTCCTTTGAAACTGCCGAAGTTTAACACTTACAATCTTTCATCTACAAAGAAAAAATTTATAGGAAAAGCTAAGTACAGCATTTTTTTATTCACTAGTGGTGTAAAAATCAAACTTTCATTTCAAGACTATTTTCCCTTAAAAAAAGGCAATAAACATCAGTTTGGATTTGAGTTCGATAAGAAAACACTTTTCAAAACGCTCTTCTACTAAATCATTTATGGGGTGGAACAATGCCTATATTATCAAGGTAAAAACCGCTTGGGGCCTACACATGGAATGCTCTTTGGGATGGAATTTGGCCATTTTGAAACCTATTTCGGAGTGGCATGATTCCGCCTCCAATCCGCGTTTGAATTTTCTTTGAAACAAATTTTGCAAATTAATATTTTTGCAGTGATTAAATTAAGTGGCATTAGATTTTGAAAACCATTGTAGAGACTATACATCATGTGAATCGGGTACAAAATATCTGGGCCTTAATTCCTCTTCAATCAAGAGTAGACAACTTTTAAGTTGAAATTTTATCAGTCCAGAATTGTTTTGATTTCTAATCATTCTAAGCTTGAAATGATATAATTAAATTGTCTGGAAAATATGCTTTTAGAGATGGACAACTGTTATTGGTAATTTGCGACAAGTTCCGTTATCTGTTCGCTGAATTTAATTGCTGTTAAATGTAGCTGTTATTAATTGTTAGAAATTGACATCAACGGTTGCTTTTAACATATAGAGATTATACAATGCGAAACTGTTATTTTAGGGCAATACCGTTCACGGTTATTGCCAAATTGCGATAACAGTTTATTTACTACTTATTTTAACAGTTTTATTACAATTGGTAACTAACACCTTTTCAACAGTTGTCATGAACTATTAGAAATTGACATTAACGGTTGATTTTAACAGTTGTTAAATCAGACATTAAGTAATTAAAAAATATAGTAATTTCAACTTTTTATTTTATACAATATTTTAAGAGTTTAAAATCTTTTTATTGAAATTTCTTAAAATTTAAATCCCTTCACTGCTTTCCCAAAATTTATGGACACTTAATATATTCGTAAACAGTTCATAACTGTTATTTTGCAATAACACTTACTTAAACGGCTATCACAATAACAGCCCATTTCTAATTGCTTCGAGTCTATTTGCAACTAGCAGTAAGTTCTTCGGATTGGGGGGTATTTACGTAAACACATGAGGAATTCATATAAGAGTTATTTACTAATAGTTATTGACAATCGTGGTCTTTTACATGTAGATTATTTCTTTCATCTTTTTTTACAAGAGAAATGGCAAAAGTTGCACCAAAATCATTAAATTTACACTTTGAAAGTTCTAAAATATTTTTTCTTATCTTTATGAAGTGCTTTTTAAAAGTTCCAGAACATTTGTTTTTCTGAATAGGTTCTTTTCGCGCGAGGATACAATTTTCTTCAAAAATGCCAGATGAAATTAGCCCAAGGGTACATAAGAATTGTCTGTCAAAATAACAGATCTTCATTTATTAAGCCTAACGGTATAATGTTTAAATACAAAATATTTCACTTGAATATCAAACATTGGTTTTGAAATTTGTTTACTCCAGAGCAACGTTAATTCAACTTGATTTCTTTCTGGTTTCCATTCTTGGTTTTAAAACCCAATATTTAAGTAAACAAAAACCAAATAAGTTACTTAAACAAAAGTTATTTGAATTGTCAATTTAGATCTATATATTAAATCTCAATGAGCACATTAATATGTAAGCATAGAATTTAAATAAATTTACATGTGAAAACATGAGAAAATAATTCCATACACACACAATTCACATTTTAATATTTCCCCAAAACAATTTAGTTACCGAAATACAATTGCTGGCTTGATAAACAGCAAAACATAAATGGAATGCTGAATTAGAGTTAACATTTTTTAAAATAGCATACAATAAATCACACGGGTAGAAATTATTCTCATAACATGACAAATTATTAGTTTCGGGAATGAAATCGAAATGATTGGTGGCCATACACATGTTTACTACTTTTACAGTTTTCAAATAACCAGAAACAGTTAAGTTAACTGAAACGATTTTACAAATATATTTAATATTCAAACAAGACTTAAGAGTTAACACATACATTTCTTATCAGATTCAAAAAATTTGAAAGAAACTTAAAATTAAAAAAATAAATGTAGATATTAACACAATAATAAGATCGGGTATAAAAATAGTTCCATAATCACCTTACCAATTATTAGTTCTTTTTGCTTTCAAATAACCAGATATAGTTATGTTAAAAGGTGATGTAAAATGAAATTAAAAGTTAACATAAAAACATTTTTATAAACAATTGCTGGCTTGATAAACAGCAAAACATAAACGGAATGTTGAATTAAGAGTTAAGTTTTTTAAAATAGCATACAATAAGTCACTCGGGGAGAAATTATTCTCACATGACAAATTATTAGTTTCGCCGAATGAAATCGAAATGAATGGTGGCCATACACATGTTTACTACTTTTTACAGTTTTCAAATAACCAGAAACAGTTAAGTTAAATGATTTTACAAAAGTTAATAGTTAACACAAACATTTCTTGTCAGATTCAAAAAAATTTGAAAGAAACTTAAAATTGAAAAAAGAAACGTAGATATATTAACACAACAATAAAATCGGGTATAAAAATAATTCCATAATCACCTCACCATTAATATGCAAGCATAGAATTTAATTAAATTTACATGTGAAAACATGAGAAAATAATTCCATACACACACAATTCACATTTTAATATTTCCCCAAAACCATTGAGTTACCGAAATACAATTGCTGGCTTGATAAACAGCAAAACATAAATGGAATGCTGAATTAGAGTCAACTTTTTTAAAATAGCATACAATAAATCACTCGGGTAAAAATTATTCTCACAATGTGACAAATTATTAGTTTCGCCGAATGAAATCGAAATGAATGGTGGCCATACACATGTTTACTACTTTTTACAGTTTTCAAATAACCAGAAACAGTTAAGTTAAACGATTTTACAAAAGTTAATAATTAACACAAACATTTCTTGTCAGATTCAAAAAATATGAAAGAAACTTAAAATTGAAAAAAGAAACGTAGATATATTAACACAACAATAAAATCGGGTATAAAAATAATTCCATAATAATCACCTCACCATTAATATGCAAGCATAGAATTTAAATAAATTTACATGTGAAAACATGAGAAAATTATTCCATACACACACAATTCACATTTTAATATTTCCCCAAAACCATTGAGTTACCGAAATACAATTGCTGGCTTGATAAACAGCAAAACATAAATGGAATGCTGAATTAGAGTCAACTTTTTTAAAATAGCATACAATAAATCACTCGGGTAAAAATTATTCTCACAATGTGACAAATTATTAGTTTCGCCGAATGAAATCGAAATTAATGGTGGCCATACACATGTTTACTACTTTTTACAGTTTTCAAATAACCAGAAACAGTTAAGTTAAACGATTTTACAAAAGTTAATAATTAACACAAACATTTCTTGTCAGATTCAAAAAATATGAAAGAAACTTAAAATTGAAAAAAGAAACGTAGATATATTAACACAACAATAAAATCGGGTATAAAAATAATTCCATAATAATCACCTCACCATTAATATGCAAGCATAGAATTTAAATAAATTTACATGTGAAAACATGAGAAAATTATTCCATACACACACAATTCACATTTTAATATTTCCCCAAAACCATTGAGTTACCGAAATACAATTGCTGGCTTGATAAACAGCAAAACATAAATGGAATGCTGAATTAGAGTCAACTTTTTTAAAATAGCATACAATAAATCACTCGGGTAAAAATTATTCTCACAATGTGACAAATTATTAGTTTCGCCGAATGAAATCGAAATGAATGGTGGCCATACACATGTTTACTACTTTTTACAGTTTTCAAATAACCAGAAACAGTTAAGTTAAACGATTTTACAAAAGTTAATAATTAACACAAACATTTCTTGTCAGATTCAAAAAATATGAAAGAAACTTAAAATTGAAAAAAGAAACGTAGATATATTAACACAACAATAAAATCGGGTATAAAAATAATTCCATAATAATCACCTCACCATTAATATGCAAGCATAGAATTTAAATAAATTTACATGTGAAAACATGAGAAAATTATTCCATACACACACAATTCACATTTTAATATTTCCCCAAAACCATTGAGTTACCGAAATACAATTGCTGGCTTGATAAACAGCAAAACATAAATGGAATGCTGAATTAGAGTCAACTTTTTTAAAATAGCATACAATAAATCACTCGGGTAAAAATTATTCTCACAATGTGACAAATTATTAGTTTCGCCGAATGAAATCGAAATTAATGGTGGCCATACACATGTTTACTACTTTTTACAGTTTTCAAATAACCAGAAACAGTTAAATTAAACGATTTTACAAAAGTTAATATTCAAACAAGACTTAAGAGTTAGCACAAATATTTCTTATCAGATTCAAAAAATTTGAAACTTAAAATTGAAAAAAGAAATGTAGATATTAACACAATAATAAAATCGGGTATAAAATAGTTCCATAATTACCTTACCAATGACGAATCATTAGTTCTTTTTTCTTTCAAATAACCAGATATAGTTATGTTAAAAGGTTGTGTAAAATGGAATTGAAAGTTAACATAAAAACATTTTTATCAGGTTCTTAAAAGTTAAAAGAAACTTAAAATTAGAAAAGAAATGTAGATATATTAGCACAACAATAAAAAATCGGGTAAAAAATAGTTCCATAATACCTTACCAATGACGAATCAGAGTTCTTTTTGCTTTCAAATAACCAGATAGTTGTCAAAAGCTTACAGAATTTTGTTTCCAAGCAGTGTGAGCACTCAATTCAATGTTTGTGCGTTTTGTTGCAATATCATCAGTTGAACTGCATTATTACAAAGTTCACAGCAAACGTTTGTTTGTCCACCAATCATTTCGATACTATTGGAGCATCCGCTGATACACGTCATACTTCTTCTTATACACCTCATACTTCTTCCTATGCAACTGATACATCGTCTTCCCTGCCAAATCGGCATCATTCACCTCGAATTGCATCCATTCTGCAGAACGCATGACCTCTTCTTCACAGCTGAGAATGAAGTCTTGGGCAGTTGATGTCAGCACGCGGTCATGGTGCGTGTCAGCCAGCGACAAGACCATGGGCAAGTTTTCCACTGAAAGTTTGGACTCCAACGCAAAGGAGCATTTCTCTTTCAGTGAGATGATTCCGTACTTGTTAGCCGCGCAGTACAACTTGGAAAAGTCCTCCACTTCCATGTCATAGTCCTCGATGGTGTCGCTGTAGATGTACAACAGCATTCTGGACATGGTTAGGGCCTCCATCTCGGGGACGATCTCAATCCTCTGATGGTCGCCCGCCAGCAGAGACTTGAAGACCGGGGATCTGGCACTGAGGATTGCCTTGTGGACAGAGAATATCGATTCTCCTGTCTTCAGCTGAATATCGCTCAGTGTCTTGTCATGGAGCAAAGACTCCATGTCGCCTCTCAGAAAACCACTGATTCTCAGATTCGAGGCCCTCGGACATACCTGTGGGACGTACCATGTATCGTTCATTAAATCTGGAAGGGCGGACAATCCGAAGCGGATCTCCTCCATTTCGTCGTAGGCGACTCCGAAGGAAAGTTCGATGTCGCATCTCAGGGACAGGACATCACTAGGCAAGAGGTCAGTCTTCCTCTCGAGCAAGTACTTCCTGGCGATGAACAGAGGTAGAGTCCACGTTGTTTGTTGTAGGTTTCGTGAGAACCAGAACTTGTCCTGCAGCATTTCCACCTCTCTGTTGTAGCGGTCCAGGACGGATATCTTGCAGGACATCAACGACCGTCTGTCACAGTTATACAGCACCTCGATTTGAAGCCGTGCTTCGTACACTGATTCGCCGTGGAGGAATGCTCTTAGACGTACCACCGGTTGGGTACTCGGAAAAATCATGAGCAAATCCGCGCTTCGTGGAAGATCCACTCCGAGATTGCTGAAGCCTGGGATCCTCCAGAGCTCAGTCATTCTATTGACGCCCATCCGAGTGAGCGCGGAACATTGCATTTTGTTTGCAATGTTCCCCTGGATGTTCCACACGGAGCACCGAACGATCAATGTGTCTTGGGAGCTACTCACGGTTTGCCAGATATCGTCGATATCGCTTAGAGACGGTTGCAAGGAGTGGCATTGGTCGTCAGTCATGAATTCCACAGCCTCCTCCGATTTGGACAGAATCGCCAATCCATCCGAGTCGATGACTTCGAGGTTGTAGCTGGCCGTGACATTTCCGGAACTGATGTAAACAAGACACAAACTGAAATCTTTCGCGATATTTTCCTTCACTTGCCCCCTCGGGTAGACAAGGACGCGCCAGTGGCAAGTGAGGCATGATGAGGCGCTTGGCGTGACCTCACACTGTGAGTCCTTGATTGATTTGATGTCGAATACTGGACTCGCGAGGTGTTCTCCTCTTCGCTCAAGACAATGGCTGAAGTTTTCTATTCTCCAGGTGAAAATAAGCGCGTTGTCGTTACTGCTCTGACACTCCATGGTCCCCGACGAAATGCTCCTTCGATCAGCGAGTCTGAGAGTTAAATTACAACAACGAACCACTGAATGAGATAACTGAATGCCGTGCTTTTAATAGCGCAGTGAACTATCAGGTACAATATTCTGCGAAAATGATAGGTTTTCTAGGTATTAACAAAATGAATCACTTCTTGCGCAGCAGCAGTTATAACACCGAAAAACGGCCTTCTAATTTGCACATCGAAAGCATTACACGGGTGGTCTCATTGGAATGATACAGGATGTCTCGAACTTTCTCCCATGTAAGGAGAAATGGGATTTGTTTTCATTTGACCTTGGGCCGTATTGGATAAACTGTCAGACAAATCATTTTTTGGGATATTTACTTCGTGTAATCATTTCCACCGATGAAATGATCTATTGTGTTTTCTTGGAAGTGGAATATTCCATGTGTACACCGCTTGGGCGTTTTTCGAGGTCAGTTTCCGTTATACATTAAATTGTGTTTTTTTATTTCTCTAATCCAAGTTTCTATCTTTTGAATGGTTAACGATAGAGTCAAAATTTCAACGGATTTCAAATCTGCGTAAAATTTTACATCAGAACGATACCAAAAACGTGATTTTCTTTTTAAAAAATTATTTCTTATCAATAATCGCAACTAATCTTTTTGCAGATATTCCTTTTATTCTAAGCGTAAACGGAAGTATTGCCTTGTTTTTAAAGGGAATGTCACTTTAATAAGATATTTTGTCACCCTAATCAACTGTTTTAATTTTACAGCCATTAAAAGTAGGATGAAAATCTTTCTTTTCCAACAGGGAAACCTAAAATTGGTGACGGTCCGGGGTCACTGGGGTCCGGATTTTGTTAAGTTAGAAAGTATAAAATTGACCAATAGAGTAAGCACCTAAAATTATCTATAAATTATTGAAAATGACGAAAAAATTTGATTAGTATTCTTTCGATTTGCAAAACATTCGTTCCCTGTTTCTCTGTTATTTTATCAAGTTAACTTCGATGTGACTGTTGACCATGTTTCAAATTTTGAAAGTGGAGAGGTAATCTCTTCTATCCGATCGAGCAGAGTATTGTTTCAATAAAATGAATTTTATTCCATGTGACTTTTACCACAATATCGGTATTTTGAAATGATTTCTCAAAAAAAATTTAGTTGTGTCTGTTCCTCATATTAGTTCCTAATTTCACTCAAGTGTAGAATTTTATAAACTTTTTCCTTTTAAGACAAGAAATTACAGCTCGAGGTCATGAAATTCACTATGCTTTCTTGCTTAATTCAAACAACATTTATGAGTAATAAATTACTTATTACTTGGATTTATATATTATTTTAAAATTAGATATATGCTTAAATATGTGCTATGATTTCTCATCAGCTTTTCCACAGTATACTAAGAATAGTTCCTTTGATATCAGGTTATACACATGTACATGTTTCTATTTGTGAGTGTTTGAGGTTGCAAAGGGTGGGATACATTTTTTAACATGGTTCCATGATTTGCTTTACGAATTCAGGCCCTATTAGTTTGATCATAGTGCATGTATACTCATGTACATTTTATGCTGCTGTGGGGTCTCGTTCCATTGCACCAGACAATTATGCATAAAATATGTTAGTTAAAATGTCTTTAAGTTCAACTCCTTTGTTGAACACAATTTAAAGTTTATGCACGGCATTACATATAAGCATTTTCCTATCACTAAAGATTTTTTAGAGAACTTTCTTCAGACTTTTCTTCATATATTCTTACCAGCTGGTCCGACATTTAGTTACTCATTTTAGTTGTAATGATTCTCGTATATATAGTAAACGTTAAAAGCTTTCATTTATTGTCTTTGCTACATAAAAAGTTCTAACATTATAACATTGATATAATTGTACTGTTTACCTAATACAAGTTTGATTGCATTTGTAGTCAGGTTCACCAAATCAAGTCAGTTGTTTTTCTTTATACTCCAGTAACACCATTTTGGAAAATTGCTGTTATCTCTCATAAGACTTTTAACTGTTACTAATGCTTTTGGTGTTTTATTTGTAATATGGTTTTGTAAAGTTGAATGAAACAGTATTTCTTTTGGCCATTCATCAATTCAACCTAGATTTGTCTGCACTAAGAACCATGCCATGACCCTTGAGTGTGCCCATTGAAAAACCTCTCTTTTACCTAATCTGCTTGAATAGACACATTGCTTTGAAATTCAATCCTCGTGTTTCTTACCGGAGATTGTCTTAAAATATATTCCAATTCTTAAGTGACTGGTATGATCTAGTTGACAACTGTATTCCATTTCATTCTGTAACATAAAGTTAGTCGATAGCCTTCATGAGGAAGAAAATATTTTATACTCCTTTTCTTAAACTTCCCATTTGGTATCAAAATCAAATTCTACTTGAGGAAACTATTAAATTTTCACAATTCTGGATTTGTAATGGTTTTAAAATGAAATGTGTCCTCGAAATATGTTCAGAGATGTTTTTTGGACTGTTCAAAGTTGTAATGATTCCTCTGTATGTGTGATGTTATGAAAACATTTAATCTTTATGTATTGTATGTGTTTATATTTAGATGCGTATGAGTCAGTTTGACAAATGTTTTCGTTGAAATTTTGTAGAATTCTACTACATGGGATCATATAATGGGGCATGTATTCTCCTGTGTATTTCATGTTTAGTTGGGGTATTCCTTCCAGTCACCAGCACTACTGCACTTGAAATTTTTTATTCAAATATCATTTAGTTCCACACCTTTCATGAAAATAAATTTAAATGGATACAATACATTTCATAACTATTTTTGTCTATAATTTAACCGTATTGCTATGTTTATATCCCCTTCTTTTCTTTCGTTGTTTTTTATAATTCTGCTTTACTGCATTTCACATGTTTTATTCTTTTAATACTTCTCTGATAAATATTTGTCATTAAATATTTTCATTCATTTTCAGGTTGAAGAAGATATTCTGAACAAATGCTTACGTTTACCTACAAACCTCTTACAAGTTAATTCTAATAAGAAATTCTAATAACTAATAACCAATTGTGTGTAATACACACACAATTGGATATGAGTCGCGAGCTGGGACTTCTGTTTTGTGAACTATCAAAATAAAAATGAGTTACACCAAAGCAGTGACAACAAGGCAAGTAGAAAGCCTTTTTTGGCACTACACGTAAATTTCTACCTTCAGTTTTAACGATTTTTTATGATTTACCCGAGATCAACCAATAGGTTATACATAAGTTTAGATTAATGATATATATTCAAGCTATATCGTCTGAATAATATTCTTTGAATTTAGGTAATTGTTAACCTGCAGCAGGGGTGCCCACAGGGGGGATCATGGCGCAAGTTGCGCCATCAGAATTTTTTGGGGGAATTTTTTCAGGGCGTTTTTTCTTTTAATTTTCAGGGTGGAAATTTTTCGGGCACAATAGTATTTAATAAGAAACCTTTTTATTATTATATATATTTTTTCGTAAGTAATTAGACAAACTCTGAATTTGTTTAAAAGACTACTGTTTCCTGCTATGACAACAATTTCACTATAGGAAGTTATTCCATAATTTTTTATTGAGCAACGCTTAGTTGGCAGTACTGATACCCTGCCCGTTCATAAACATCTGTCACCGTGAGGGTTTTCCGTCCGTCGTCCTTGCGTCATGTGGATCACTAGTAGTCCCATAGACAAGATAAAGTTAAGTCACAGTTGAATGCAGGTAGCGGTCTAGCCTTGTACGTTTTGTGTAGTCTCTCGGAGTAGGAAAGGAATTTTAGTTCAGTGCTGTTCGATTCCTGAAAACGTCATTGAAGATTTAGAAATACAACCCTCTTCATCAAGTATGACCCAAGGCGTAGATTTTGAAAACCTTGATGAAAATGAACGCCAGGAAAAGTTGCTGTTGAAATTGAATTAGGACACGGAGAGGTAGAATCACGTAGCAATCCATCTGCTGACAGAACTTCAGTTTCCATTCAACAAGAGAAAACTCTAACTGCAGATTCTCCTGATGATATGCCAACATCAAACTGTCAGCTGAGGAAATAAATAAAGCACTATATTTGGAAAGTCTTTTGTCACTTTTCCTTCAACAGGTGGAACAAAATTCAACCCATCATGGAAGAATGAAGTTTTACCAAATAAAAGTGTAAAAAGAAAATGGCTGGTATATAGCCAAAAAAAGATGCCGTACTTTGCTTGCCATGTACTGTTTTCTCTCCTACGCGAACAGTCAATATGGGGAACAACTGGCTATAGAGGATGGACAGAGCATAGGGGGACCTGGATATTGTGCTCCATGAAAAATCTAAAACCCACTTATCAGCGCAAATTGCAAGGATCCAATGGATCTGTCAGAAGTGGATTGATTCAAGTTTAGCTGAACAATCAGATCAGTTATTCTGCTACATCCTTTTTACGAAATCCAAGCACTTCTTCATTTAAATATCGACAACAATCGATGACAACAGACAGCACCTCTCGATTGTGATGGACTGAGAACACATGGGTCTTTTCAGGCTATTGAGTAAATATAGTCCTGATGCTAGGGTATACCTTGAAAAAATTGATAAAGATTGAACTGAAAAAGGAAAGTTGGGGTCTAATTTCTTGGGTTATCGAAACGTTTATGATGTAATTAACAAAATTAGTGACATCGTTGCTTCAAAAATCATAGATAGTATAAAAACGACTAACATTTATTCTATTATTCTAGACTCAACTCAAGACAGTAAAAAAGAATGTTCAACATTATTGGTTCGTTATATTGAGCATACTGACCCACATGGTGCCCCAAAGGAAAATGTCAAACCTGAAGAACGGCTCATTAAGGTTTTCACTAGTGGATATGCCACAGGCCAAAATCTTTTTAAAGAAATAATGAAATGCCTGAATTTACTTGGTCTTGATCCAAGTGGAATTGTTGGTCAAAGTATGGGTGGGGCTGGTATTATGAGAGGAAAATTCAATGGCATAAAAGCGCTAATCCAGAGAGAATATCCCAAAGCGCTCTATATATGGTGTTCTTCGCAGATTTGCTTTAATTGTGGAAAAATCTATGGACATATGCCCCCAAATGAAAAATCTATTTTTTCTTTTAGAGGAATTATGTCTTCATGTCAGGTCATACAAGGCATGATCTTTTTACTACAAACTTGGACAAAGGTCCAACCAAAATAAGGAGACTGAAAAAGTGCCAACTAAAAGATGTCAAGCAGAAATGATGCAATGCAAACAGTTGTCACCTGCTATGACACAATAAAGGAGACGTTGCATAGTTTGTCCATTGACAAAAAAGCTGCTAATGACTCAGGCACTGTGAACTGCCAGTTAAAACAAATGACTATTTTGAAAACATTTGCTCAATACATGTTGAATCAGCTATTTTCAAAGTGTTGTCACCAATCACAATTGTTCTACAATAAAAAATAATTGATTATAGCAGTGTCAAAAATTGTTGCTGAAACCAAATCTAAACCTATAAAAATGCAAAGTGAGTCGGAGTGGAATAAAGTGAAGGATTCAATTCTTGCCTTTGCTGATGTGAATATTTCGCAACCCCACCGCAGAAGCAGAAAACGTAAGAGGTTTATGGATGAAATGGCTATCGATGAAAGAATAGTTGATCCAAGAGGATCAAAGTGGAAGTTTATTTTCAAGTACTAGATTCACTTATTAAACAACTCAATGACAGATTCTCTGACAGTTCTCTTTCTATAATCTCACAAATGGCAGTGCTTTCACATGAAGGAATTTTGAAAATTGCAATAGAAAAAGAAAAGCAGGGATATAAATTCTTGCCAGATTCTTCATCAGTGAAAGACTTGTGTGGGTTTTACGATCTTGAAAGTGACCAAATAATAGAGGAACTAGAAACTTTTGCAAATGTGTATAAGGTTACTCACTCAGAAGTTGACATTTCCGACCTGCTTTTAGAGAAAGAAAAGTGTAAAAATAGGATACCAGACAGGGAATCTGACGTTTTAGGAGGTGAAGGTGGAAATGAAGTCCGTAAAGATGGAGTTGAGGAAGAAAATTCAGATCATGAAGAGTTAGTTGCTTTTGTCTGTTGATCAGTGGGTAAAAAGAGGCTTTATTAGGCCTTACAGATGCCTGCAGTATATGTCAGCATTTCCTCAACTCATCATGCTTTATCGTATCCTTTTATCATTACCTGTCACAAGTTGCTCAGCGGAAAGGATGATGAGCCGTTTAAAGATTGTAAAGAACAGGTTAAAAAGCAGCTTAGGGGACGATTGGTTGTCAAGCTTATTGATACTATCATCTGAGAATGACATTCTCAAGAAAATCACAAATGAAGAAATTATCGAAAAGTTTGCCATATCAAGTGCACAGAGAAAAAAAAGCTTCTGTTAAAATCTTATAAATAGTATATAAATCCTTGTGCTTAAAGAATTTATTTTCTGGTCATACTATAGATTTTTTCAACCTAGTATTTGGTATTTTTTGGTATTTTCAATTAACGTCACACTGGAGCAGCACAATTTTCAACCTAGAGTTTCGAATGTTTTGTCTTCCCTCCGTATAATAGCTGTTTTGTCACTACTCTAAAACAATTTAGTTTTTAAGGTTTTATGAATACTTACACAACTCATGTAAACATTACGATAATACTCATATCATTAGTTTTTACACATTTAGTTCGTTTTTTCAATATCTGATTATTGAATTATCAATCTTCATTGATGTGTTCAATTTCTTTTATATTCTATTCTTCCATTCACTCAATTTTAGAGTTTTTTATGAATATAAAAATTATTCTTATACAAAAGGTCAAGGTAAAATATTTGTTTTATTCATATAACATTCAGAATCTTTCAAAACATCTGTTTTTACTATACTATAGTTATTTTCATTTGCAAAGTTTAAATAATATCATTGTTTATACATGAAATTGCTGTTATAAATATAAACTGTTCATTTTCCTAGCTTTTCTGGTTTTATTTATCTCAATTTTATTTATCTCTAACTGATTTACAAAATACGAAATGTAGAGCTTTGTGTGGATTCAGTTGGAAATTTGAGATTCCAATAAAGGTTATATGGTTAACTGAATTTGAGGGGGGCGGTAAAGAAAAAAAATTGGGGGGGGGGGATTTGCGCCATTGGGCTTGAAGAGGATGGGTACCCCTGACCTGCAGAACTACAACTCAATGGTTAACAGCAAATCGCACCCTAGGATATTATATTTCGTGTACGAGTCTGTCGTTAAACTTAAAAAAATTTCCGAATTTATTTTAGAAATTTTTGCACCAATGTGGTGTCATCCTTCCTGCAAAGATAGCTTCGAATATTTGGTCTACAAAATTGTTCGGAACATTATGCGCTAATATCCTTACATAATTTCTAACGTATTTTCCGAAAATATGTATATTCTTACATATTTTCAACAACTACTGCTTACTGATCTACTTGTGCTACAGAACCTCCTGCTTCTGCTCTTAACTCGGATCGAAGTTGACCGTGGAACGAACGATTTGGCTTTTGTGAAAAAACACCCAACCAACCTAAATCTCAAAATATTATTTATTAGAAGCAACTCCAAGCGAGGGGAGTTCGGGAATTCAGAAGAAAAAGAAGGGTACAGCGTGACGAACCCATCAACTCTTTATCTCTAATTGAACTGAAGAGAGAGCCTTCAGCTAAAGGACGTATTAAACACTGAACTTACTGGCTGGTTGCTCTGGAAAGCGTCAAACGTATAAATTGCTCAGGCAACTGATACGTCCTGAATCAGACCTTTAGCAATTACAGGATGTTGAAAATTAAAATAAAAATTACTTTTCAATTTATTTTTGTCATTACGAAAAATATTTACAGAATTATTTTTTATGTATACTCTCAAAAAACTTTTAGCAACCGAAGGGTTGCGAGTTTGAAACTCGATCCAGCCAAAGACCGTCATGTACACGGGGGCTGGTGCACGTAAAATCTGTCTTGACCTCAAATGTCCTCACGTTGGCTTGATGTTGGAGAGTGGGGGCCAGTTCAAGTGTGACCATGTTGTCTGACCGTGGTTCAAAATTACGAGGCATTGTCCTTGGATCTTTCCCTTCGGGATTGATCCCGAACCGTCGCCAATAGCCCGTTGTGTTGCTTCAGTGCAACGTTCATTAGCTACCCAATCTAACTTAATCATTGTTTGGACTCGCAACAACCCCTCCAGCATAAGAACAGTGACAGCCGAATGGAAGGTATTTTAATTAGCGTCCTACTGAAGCAACACAACGGGATATTGGTGACGGTCCGGGATCAAACCCGAAGGGAAAGAACCGTGGACAACACCACGTAATTTTGAATCACGGTCAGATGACGAGGTCACACCTGAGCTGGTGCTCCACTCTCCAAACTTCCAACCAGATGACATTTGAGGCCACGGCAGATTTAACGTGCCACCAGCCCCCTTTCTACACGAAGGTATTTGGTTGGATTCGAACTCGTAACCCTCCGGTTGCTAATCCGTTACTCTTCCAACCAGGCTACAGCGGTCCAGCTGGCATGGGTACATCAAACGTACATCCACCCCTGAGAACAAGGTTACTTTGAAAATTATTTGCCCAAATAACCTAGCTTGGAATCCTCAATGACCTACCAAGAACTTTTGTGATCGACCTTTCAAAGCAATTGATGTTATTGACTCCATTTTTATTTAGTATGGTTGAAATATTTATTCCAGTAAGACGTTACTAAAATTATCTACCTACAGAAATGTACACGTTTTTCAATTTGATTTTACTTTTCCAGTGAAGGGGTAGTTGAAATTGACATCGCACTGGAGCAACCCAACGAACTATTGGGTTGCTTATACGGTCCGGTATCAATACCGAAAAGAAAGATCCGAGAACAACACCTCGTAATTTTTAACCACGGTGAGATGACGAGGTAGACCCCTGAATCGACATCTAATATCCAAATTTCCGCTCCAAGCCATTGTGAGGACGTTTGACCACGACAGTTTGAAAGTGCACCTGCCCCCACATGCACGACTGTTTGTTTCGGTCAATTTTCGAACTCACGAACGTGCGAGCGCGTGCAAGATATTCGAAAATTTAATTTTTATCGCTCCCGTGCAAGCGAATTATATTTACTAGCAAAATTACCCGACCTCACTCGGGTTGAATTGGTTAACTATAGATTGAAAGTGACCAGATAATAACTTTCCTCTTTCGTAGAAAATGCCAAATCATTTAAGTGAGCAAAATAATTTGTTAACTCTTTATCGACATTTCAATAAATTTTACAACCGACTGGACGCAAATCCTATACATTGTAATGATTCTCTTGGTATGCACGAAAGTCTCTGAGTGGGAGAATAAGTCTCTCAATGGTCTCGGGATGAGACTCTACTCGTCGGGTGATGATTACACAAGATCAGCACCGGATCCTCACGGGACGACGGGTCAATTCAGTTCCCTGCCGGACGAGAAGTCGGCACCGGACTCTTCGCAGGTCGTCGGTTTGGCACAATCAGGGATCGGCTCCACTGGGGTCGTCGGGTCACCACAAAACAAACAAGGCTCCGCTGGGGTCGTCGGATCATCACAAAACAAACAAGGCTCCGCTGGGGTCGTCGGATCATCACAAGACAAACAAGGCTCCGTCGTCGGATCAGCACAAGACAAACAAGGCTCTGCTGGGGTCGTCGGATGATCACAAGACAAACAAGGCTCCGCTGGGGTCGTCGGATCATCACAAGACAAACAAGGCTCCGCTGGGGTCGTCGGATCAGCACAAGACAGGAACGGTATCTTTCCGGAACTCCAGTACGTTCCTTCGTTTCTCAGGTTGAGAAAACAACTCCAAGCTTATTTGCAGGCTAAGGAGTTAGATCACTCGCAGGGTCGCTGGTTCGAATCTTTCGAACGTGAACAAAGTAGGAACTCGAAATAGGCAGCCTACGCCAGGCTACAAGAACGCGTACTCTCAGGGTGAGAGAACCGTCTTCCAAATTAATAAGAGCTCCTTAATGGGGTTGACCGCTCAAAGGGTCGCTGAGCTAAGCTGCTAGCTCGGGAACACAAACAAGACTCGAGTTGGGCAGCCTACGCCGGCTACAAGAACGCGTACTCTCGGGGTGAGAGAACCGTCTTTTAACAATGCTTTTCTCCCTAAGGAGTGACCGCTCAAAGGGTCGCTGAGTCAAGCAGCTCGCACGAGCTCCCAGGCAAGAACTGACGATTCGATTACCTGCTTTTCCTTTTGAAACCTCGCAGCCTTTGTTCGCTGGTGGTTCTTTTGATTGGTTCTTACTTTTAATTGGTTCGTTTTTAATTTGTTCGTTTTTGAGGTTGCTGATTCGATGGTGACTGTCTGACGTAAAATGGGATCAGCTACTTAGCGCAGGTGGCTTGATTACCTAGCAGGTGGACTTAATCACCTGGCAGGTGCACTCCTAAGCACCTGGGCGCTTTCCGGAACGAATTCTCTTTTGTTGGTCTTTGATCAAGTCCCGACCTTAGAGGAGATTATCTCTGCTATATGGTCCCGACCGTCTGGCGCCAGAGAGATGGAAACGTATTGTCCGGCTCTTTTACGACTTGTCGGCGAGTTTGCCTTTGGGAGGGTTAATTGAGGAGTCTATCAATGAATCCTCACAACATGCATATCCAACCATGTAATACATTTCACATGTATCGCACCCCTGCTAAAGATACAAATGTGACAGACACTATGGTAACTGCTACAAAAGACGATTTTGAGGGAGGTTAGGAATTTCCTTTCTTAAGTTCTTTTCCTGCAAATTGGTTAACTCAATTCGTAAAAACGACGAATCTACGGCGAATACTCTCGCACACTCATGGTTTACTTACCAATATTTTTTGACTTGTTGCACTCTTGCACCAGGCTTGCGACATTTTCGAATTTCCCCATTATGAAGGGAAAGATGACAAATTAATTTGATAAGATATTTATCACTAAGTTTGTTAAAAAAGCGAATGTGTTTTTTCTTAAAAATTCCATTTTGAGGCACGTGCAATAATAAAAGAACTTGTTTCAAAATTGATGGTAGGTAGGTAGGTACTTAATTAACGTCACACTGGAGCAACACTACGGGCTATTGGAGACGATCAGAGATCAAACCAGAAGGGAAAGATCTGAGGACAACACCACGTAATTTGAAACCACGTGTTTTAAAATTGAATGTCTTCAGTACAGACAAAACAAAGGTAACCTATTATCATTTTTTTAAATGATAAAGCGATTTGACAGCGTTACTTCTAAAGAAAAATCATTGTTTTAAACAAAATTTCCTTTAAAAGTTGCTTAAATATAGTTTCAATTCATAAAATAAGCAACCTTTACCTTCTGTCATAAGATAAAGAATTTGTATTATTTCCAAAGTCCTAGTTCGGATATTTTTAACATTAACGTTCTTTCGATAATGACAAAATTCTACTTAAAATTTGCTTTATTCTAATTTACATGCCATTTCATATCGAATTCTTTGAGGTGGTGTTGCGTGTGATGAAAAGGAAATGCAATTTATTAAAGTATAAAAATGTATAAAAGAAAACAACAGAAAACAGCGAAATAAAACGAAGTAAAATTTGACGGGGGAAAAGTACTTAAGATATTAATTCGTGATTCTTTTTCATCTCTTGATCTCTCAAGTTGCCACAACTTACAGCTAAAAATTAGAAAAAAATTTAAAAATACGAAATTACATCCGACCGAAAAGTTCGTTGGCGTGGTGTGGAAGTTTGGAGAGTGGGGTGACAGCTCAGGTGTTGCCTCGTCATCTGACCGTGGTTCAAAATTACGTGGTGCTGTCCTCGAATCTTTCCCTTTGGGATTGATCCCAGACCGTCACCAATAGCCCGTTGTGTTGCTCCAGTGTGACGTTAATTGAAATACCAAATACCAAATACCAGTGTGACGTTAATTAAAATATCTACCTACCGACCGAAAAGCTTGGAAGAGTAACGGATTAGCAACCGGAGGGTTGCGAGTTCGAATCCAACCAAAGACCGTCGTGTGCAAAGGGGCTGGTGCACATTAAATCCCTCGTGGCCTCAAATATCCTCACGTTGGCGTGGTGTGGAAGTTTGGAGAGTGGGGTGCCAGCTCAGGTGTTGTCTCGTCATCTGACCGTGGTTCAAAATTACGTGGTGTTGTCCTCGGATCTTTCCCTTTGGGATTGATCCCGGACCGTCACCAATAGCCCGTTGTGTTGCTCCAGTGTGACGTTAATTGAAAATACCAAATACCAAATACCTTTTAGATTTAAATTTGATTTGCAGATTCCCTACTGACTCAGTAATTGATAATTAATTAACTTCGCACTAGAGCGACACAACGGTCCGGGATCAATCCCGAGGATACCACGTAATTTTGAACCAAGATCAGATGAAGAAGCAACACCTGAGCTGGCACTCCTCTCCAAACTTCCACACAACGCCAACGTGAGGACATTTGAGGCCACGACAGATTTAACATGCACCAGCCCCCCTTTGTACACGACGGTCTTTTGGTTGGATTAGAACTCGGAAACCTCCGGTTGCTAGTCCGTTACTCTTCCAATCGGCCACCGTGGCCCCCTACCGACTCAGAAAGCTTCGAAATGCCAGCAACATTCTTCGGAACTCCAACAATAATCTCGTCATCTGGTTCAAAATTACGTGGTATTGTTCTTGGATGTTTCCCTTCGGATTCGATCCCGGACCGTCGCCAATAGCCCGTTGTGTCGCTCTACTGCGCGTTATTTAAATACCTACCCACCAACAATGAACCGGAATGGATTCAACAGCAAGATCACATCTGTAGAGTACGGAAAAGATTACGCATAAAAAAAAGCTTAACTCGACATGAAATAGCGAAGAACTGATATGAAAAATTATATTTTGAAATGCACATTTGTAATAAGATTTATTGACGCGTCAACACTGGGGTATTTCAATTAACGTAACACTGGAGCAACACAACGGGCTATTGGTGACGGTCCGGGATCAATCCCAAAGGGAAAGATCCGAGGACAACACCATGTAATTTTGAACCACGGTCAGATGACGAGGCAACACCTGAGCTGGCACCCCACTCTCCAAACTTCCACATCACGCCAACGTGAGGACATTTGAGGCCACGACAGATTTAACGTGCACCAGCCCCCTTTGTACACGACGGTGTTTGGCTGGATTCGAACTCGCAACCCTTCGGTTGCTAGTCCGTTACTCTTCCAACCGGGCCACCGCGGCCCTGCGTCAACACTGGAAAGATACTTTTTGTGTTCAATGTATGACAGCAATTTTTGGAATAACCTATTAACACTTACCAAAACCTATATATCGTCATCTGACCGTGGTTCAAATTACGTGATGTTCTCCTCGGATCTTTCCCTTTGGGATTGATCCCGGACCGTCACCAATAGCCCGTTGTGTTGCTCCAGTGTGACGTTAATTGAAGTACCCCCAAAAAACCTATAAGCATTTTAAATTTGAAAAATGCTTCCAGTTTTATTTCAGTGCTTTCGTAGATATGGGGGGTATTTCAATTAACGTCACACTGGAGCAACACAACGGGCTATTGGTGACGGTATCAATCCCAAAGGGAAAGATCCGAGGACAACACCACGTAATTTTGAACCACGGTCAGATGACGAGGCAACACCTGAGCTGGCACCCCACTCTCCAAACTTCCACACCACGCCAACGTGAGGACATTTGAGGCCAAGACAGATTTAACGTGCACCAGCCCCCTTTGTACACGACGGTGTTTGGCTGAATTCGAACTCGCAACCCTTCGGTTGCAAGTTCGTTTCTCTTCCAACCGGGCCACCGCGGCCCTCGTAGATATGAAGCAACTGATATCTGAATAGAAGTCTTACTGATGGACGCTAGTGTTAGTAATTTCATCAATATCGGGTATCAATAAAATGGAAATTATAACAATCTTATTTCGGTAATGGTAATTAACGTCGCACTAGAGCAACACTATTGACGACGGTCCGGGATCAATCCCGAAGGGAAAGGTCCGAGAACACCACGTAATTTTAAACCAGGGTCAGATGACGAGGCAACACCTGAGCTGGCATCCCTCTCCAAACTTCCACACCACGCCAACTTGAATCTTGTTTCGAAAATAAGTGATATAAATCTCCTTTTAAATTATAAAAGCTAAGGCGCTTTTATTGAGTTGAAGAATATTTCATTTCGTTGCAAGTGGGAAACTTATGCAATTGGCTTTTTATAGATATTCGTATTGTAGTCTCCATTTTAAATTATTATGGATGAAATATCTTGGAATATCACAAGTTTTTGGTGGTGGTGGTATTTCAATTAACGTCACACTGGAGCAACACAACGGACTATTGGTGACTGTCCGGGATCAATCCCAAAAGGAAAGTCCGAGGACAATACCACGTAATTTTGAACCACGGTCAGATGACGAGGCAACACCTGAGCTGGCACCCCACAAGTTTTTGAGGTTCATTCCTATAAAATCCAAGTGATTTCGCTTCTTTTGGTTTCAGTCTTGGGCATATCAAAATCTTATTTACGAGACATTCTACTTTATGAGCAAGCCACAATTGTAATTTAAAAGTGAATAAACATCCGAGTAAGATCACGTATAAAATGTTTTTTCGAAATATCTACTCAAGTTAAATATCACAACTTGTCTACTGAATGACGTAACATGTTGATTCTTCACCGCATTCCCATCTAATAGAAGGCAACGCTGCATCTCCCATAGCATTGTTACAGAAAATATGTGATGCTCAAATGAAGTATCTACGAAAGTACAACTAAAGGGAATACGTTTTAGGCATAAATTTAACTACCCCATGGAGAATTAAATATTGCATCTTTGTTCTTGCAACAAATTGTACGTGCAAAATTTGATTTCACGTATATTAGATGATTTCTAATTAAAAAAAGAAATGTTTAGAAATATACCGTAGTCTTCTGATACTTTTTAACCTACTTTAAAAAATGAAAATACATCAGAATCGAAATTCTGTCTTTCAACCAACTTCGTTTACACAATATAACTAACATTCTAAAATTTTATTTATAAATCAGTCATCTATATATACATCTAAATTATTTAAACGCAGTATAAAACACTTGAAGAATCATTTACATATATGCTTTTATAAACAAGTTGAGATAAAATTTCATTAAACATACAAGTTTGAGTATTTTATGTCAAGTACTTATGTCAAACAATTTTTCTATTTTTAAATAAAGTTAAAAGGTTATATTAAATTAAATAAGATTTTAAGTCTTACTTTTTCTTCGAACGGGCTGTTTTAAAATATGTAAAATCCTAACTGGTTCTTTATAAAATTTCTTACTCTGTTATACACACTGCGTGACGGTGCAAGCGTTGTTTGGAAATTTGTCATTTAGGTTGGTCCCGTCTATTGTAGATCCGCAAATGTCTATCAAAGTACGATTTACCCGAGAAACAGCTTTTGCATACGTCACATGCGTAAGTTGTGAAGCTGTACGTGTGCTTTTAAATTCTCTGTTGTAGAAAAATATTTGCCACAAAAAGAGCATTTAAAGGGGGTTCGCCCAGTGTGTATTCTTCGGTGCACCTTCAAATTACTTTTGATTCGAAACCTTCTCCCACAATATTCGCATACATAGCGCCAGTAGCTTTTCCGTTCACCCGACTGCGAGTTGGTAGCCGACCGGGAGGTTCCAGGAATCGGTGAACCTTCTGATGATCTGGCTCTACATCGAAGATCTAAGGGTTCGTCTTGATCGCTGTCGGACGCATTCCTAACTAACTCATCTCCAAGCGGCACACTTCCTGAAGTGTCGGACTCGTTTCCTTCCGCTGCGATAGCTTTACATTCACAGTCCATATTCGATTCGTCGTCCACGGATCTCTGCATTCCACTCGGGCCAGCAGCATAAAGTTGATCGTTCGTCAGATTGTCGGTCGCTTCGGAATCTGCATTTCTGTCAAAGTCTTTAGTAGACAGTTTTCCATCGGCAAATCGCACCATCGGTGCAGTTTTTCTTCTTTCAGATGGAGGTGGAGCATCATTACTTTCAGATGGAGGTGGAGCATCATTACTTTCAGATGGAAGTGGAGCAACATTACTTTCAGATGGAGGTAGAGTATCATTACCTTCTGAGGTAGTTGGCGGATCTTCTCGTACTATTAAAGACGGTTGTGGCCCCTCAAACCTTTTCGGTACAGATTTCTTCCTCATACTTAGCTTATAAGTTTCAAATTGGGACGATAAAAATGACGAAATTCAAGTACGCTTTAGCTAAAGCTTTGACAACCGAAGTCAATGTAAAATTTTGCCACTTTTATTAATGAAACTCGAGTAGTTATTTCACTTCAATGCATGTGAAGAGAAAAAATCACAATATTTTTGATTAGTTCGTTGGTTGTTCTGGGATTTTATGGCGCAAGGGCCATATTTGGCCATACTGCGCCAGACACAAGACATACAATATCAAGCAATAGACACACACAATGAAAGTTTTACTGGCTGGTGAACTTGGTATTTGGAATTTTAATTAACGTCGCACTGGAGAAAAACAACAAGCTATTGGCGACGGTCTGGTATCAAACTCGAAGGGAACAATCCAAGGACAATACCACGTAATTTCGAACCACGGTCAGATGACGAGGCCACACCTGAGGTGGCACCCCACTCTCCAAACTTCCACACCACGCCGACGTGAGGACGTTTGAGGCCACGACAGATTTAACGAGCACCAGCTCCCTTTGTACACGAAGGTTTTTGGTTGGATTCGAACTCGTAACCCTCCGGTTGCTAATCCGTTACTATCCCAACGGGGCTTTCGTCAACTTGGATCGATGAATTATACGTTTAAAAATTAAGTAGTTAAAAATTAAAAATAAATTGCACTTCACTAGTAAAGGCAAGGTAAGGTAGTTAATTAACGTCGCACTGGAGCAACACAACAGGCTATTGGGACGGTCTGGGATCAATCCCCAAGAGAAAGTTGAGAGGACAGCACCACGTAATTTAGTTATTGTTATTGTTATTTCAATTAACGTCACACTGGAGCAACACAACGGGCTATTGGTGACGGTCCGGGATCAATCCCAAAGGGAAAGATCCGAGGACAACACCACGTAATTTTGAACCACGGTCAGATGACGAGGCAACACCTGAGCTGGCACCCCACTCTCCAAACTTCCACACCACGCCAACGTGAGGACATTTGAGGCCACGACAGATTTAACGTGCACCAGCCCCCTTTGTACACGACGGTGTTTGGCTGGATTCGAACTCGCAACCCTTCGGTTGCTAGTCCGTTACTCTTCCAACCGGGCCACCGCGGCCCGCCCACGTAATTTAGAACCACGGTCAGATGACGGGGTATAACAACTGATACTACTCCAAACTTTCAAACCACGCCAATCTCTAGTAAGGGAATTCTAAAATCCAGTTTTTTAGGATTAAAAATTTGTGTTTTTGAGCACTATTGTAGGTAGGTAGTTAATTGTCGTTGCACTGGAGCAACACAACGGTTATTGGCGACGTTTCGGGATCAATTCCGAAGTGAAAGATCCAAGGACAAGGTCTCATAATTTTAATTCACAGTCAGATGGCGACACCTTAACTGGTACCATACTTTCCAAACTTACATACCACGCCGACGTTAGGACATTTGTGGCCGCGATAGATTTAACGCGCACCAGTTCCGTCTACACGAGGTAGGTAGGTATTTTAACTATGGTCAAACGGGGGTATTTCAATTAACGTCACACTGGAGCAACACAACGGGCTATTGGTGACGGTCCGGGATCAATCCCAAAGGGAAAGATCCGAGGACAACACCACGTAATTTTGAACCACGGTCAAATGACGAGGCAACACCTTAGCTGGCACCCCACTCTCCAAACTTCCACACCACGCCAACGTGAGGATATTTGAAGCCACGACAAATTTAACGTGCACTAGCCCCCTTTGTACACGACGGTGTTTGGCTGGATTCGAACTCGCAACCCTTCGGTTGCTAGGCCGTTACTCTTCCAACCGGGCCACCGCGGCCCCCTATGGTCAAACGGCGACGGTGCGAGATCAAATTCAAAGGGAAAGATCGAAGTAGGTATTCAATTAACGTCGCACTGGAGCAAAATAACGGGCTATTGGCGACTGTCCGGGATCAACCCCCGAAGGAGAAGATCCGACGACAACTTCTTGGGGATTGATCCCGGACCGTCACCAATAGCCCGTTGTGTTGCTCCAGTGCGACGTTAATTAAAATACCGACCTACCGACGACAATTTCTCTGACCGATTACCGACGTAATTCTGTACCATGGTCAGATGACGAGGTCACACCTGAGCTGGCACCCCACTCTCCTAACTTCCACACCACGCCAACGTGAGGACGTTTGAGGGCACGACAGATTTAACGTGCACCAGCCCTCATGTTCACGACGGTCTTTGGTTGGATTCGAACTCGCAATCCTCCTGTTGCTAATCCGTTGCTCTTTTAACCAGGCTCCTATTTGTGTATGGGGCCGCGGTGGCCCGGTTGGAAGAGTAACGGATTAGTAACAGGAGGCCCTCCGTCCAAAACCGTCAAAGACCGTCGTGTACACGGGGCTGGTGCATGTGTTGTCCTCGGATCTTCCCCTTGGAGATTGATCCCGGATCGTCGACAATAGCCCGTTGTGTTGCTCCAGTGCGACGCTAATTGAAATACCTACCTACCTACCGATTTCTCCCTGAGTGTATGTTATGAATTAGCAGCGATTTGGCGACATTTGGTGGTTTGGCGTCATTCTTAGGTCGCAAATAGAAGGCGCGCCCTACACATTCGATATTGAACTGAGTATTTCCTTGTTCCCGATCATACACTGGTGTGCAAAACTTAAGCAACGACTGCTTTTTTTGTCGTAACTCCGCAAGAAATCACCTGGGAGACATGAAATTCAGAATACAGAGACAGTATTTTGTACTTAACGGATGAAGAAAGCATACTAGTGTAAAAATGAATAGAACGCATACAGTATGGAGTGGGCCGCGGTGGCCCGGTTGGAAGAGTAACGGACTTGCAACCGAAGGGTTGCGAGTTCGAATCCAGCCAAACACCGTCGTGTACAAAGGGGGCTGGTGCACGTTAAATCTGTCGTGGCCTCAAATGTCCTCACGTTGGCGTGGTGTGGAAGTTTGGAGAGTGGGGTGCCAGCTCAGGTGTTGCCTCGTCATCTGACCGTGGTTCAAAATTACGTGGTGTTGTCCTCGGATCTTTCCCTTTGGGATTGATCCCGGACCGTCACCAATAGCCCATTGTGTAGCTCCAGTGTGACGTTAATTGAAATACCACCCCCCACCATACAGTATGGAATCAAACAAAAAAGGCTTTATCGAAAGAGTAGCTTGGGCGACAAATGATTGTCTGCCCAAGAGGGGGGGGGGGTATTTCAATTAACGTCACACTGGAGCAACACAATGGGCTATTGGTGACGGTCCGGGATCAATCCCAAAGGGAAAGATCCGACGACAACACCACGTAATTTTGAACCACGGTCAGATGACGAGGCAACACCTGAGCTGGCACCCCACTCTCCAAACTTCCACACCACGCCAAGCCCAAGAGGGAGAACAACAAACAGATGTCCCTTAGTAAGAGATATAACCTCCATTAACTACAATGGTTGCTTGGCACCGTCCCTCCATACTTAACACCAGATTATCCAACAGTTGTTGAGGTAAGAGTGCACATTCCTCAATGAGCATCTGTTTCAGTTATTGGGTGTTCTCCGGCGGATATAATCGTGCCGAAAGGCGTCTCCCCAAAGCATCCCACACATGTTCTATGGGATTTAAATCAGGGGAGTACGCTAGCCAATCCATTCTAGTGATATCTTCACTTTCTAGCAGCTCCTTAACAGCAAGAGTCCGATGTGGCCTGGCGTTATCGTCCATAAAAACGAAGTCGGCACCAATGGCACCTCGGAACAGATGTACGTGTGGGAGGATCACTTGCTGACAATAGCGATCTCCAGTAACAGTACCTCTGCCGAAATTTGGAGCTTAGTCCGCCCGTTCATCATAATGCCTCTCCAGACGTGCACGCCAGGATCACCGTAACGGTCTCTTTCCCTGACGTTAGTGGGATAAAACCGGATCCCTAACTCTCTCCATATCAACTGGCGTTGAGAATCGCTTGTGACACTGAAACGACTCTCATCTGTAAAGTGGACTTGACTCCATTGATGAGATGTCCAGTCTTTGTGTTCCTTACACCATTCTAAACGGCGCCGCCGATGGCCTGCTGTCAATGGGATGCAGCTTTCAGGGCGGCGGGCGAATAGGCCACCTTTATGTAGGCGTCTGGCCACAGTAAACTGCGATACTTGTCGTCTCGTTACCGTACGCAGCTGCTGAGCCAGGTTACCCGCTGACTGGTATCGATCTCTTTTCGCCTGGAGAACGATATATCAGTCATCCATTGGCGGTTTGTTTTCCTTGGCCGACCACCACAAACCTTTCTTACAGTTGTACCTGTGGTTTGGAAGGCTTTCCAAGCTCGCAAAAGAACACTTTTGTCGATTCCAAACTCTTGGGCTACACTCGTCACACTACGCACCTCCTCAAGCTTGCCGATCATTCTACCACGTGTAAAGTCGTCCAAATGGTTTCGTCTAGCCATATTGCACGTACGAACTCACTTGAACTTACAGCGAATGTCTTTAATAGCGCCTTTCGTCCGTTTTATGGTAGTCTTGCACTGCGCGCGCTGATTGCACGCGTTTTGCATGCCCCCAAGTCACATGTGACGTCTTGTTCCTGATATTTGCATAAGAATCACCTTTCTACTGAATTGGGTGTTCATTGTACTGAACGCAAAAAGCCCCTTTTGTACAATTTCATGGCTGTCTGGTTAAAAATTACATCGTTGCTTAAGTTTTGCACGCTAGTGTAGTATGGTCTATAGCGAACTTCTTTGTTGTATCCCGTTTATGGTATGTTCCATAACGAACTTTTGTTTTATTAATTATACCAGCTCATGGAGCTGATATTGAACCAGCTCATGAGAGCTAATTGTTCCAGCTCATTGGAGTATCTTTATTAATTTTCTAAATAAATAGAAAAACCAATTTGATCTTGTTAACCATTGCATTTGGTCCGTTGAGCCGGAGAAATAGAACTAAATAAGCGAACTTATGGATAAGTCAGATGATAAAGTGTTGATGCTGACGCTAAATCGTAAAAGAGGAACTATCCAATCGAGGATAAAAACTCCGATATCCGATGGATACTTTGATCCATCGGATACCAGTGCGTATATTCGAGTAAAGACTAAATTGGACACCTTCATTGAAATAACAGTGGACTTTTGGATTTGTTAAGGGAATAATATACTAAGAGTTCTCTTCCGAAATAGATGTCGGAGAATCTATAATTACTCTGGAAAATCTGGAAGACCTACCTAGAAAATTTGGAGGTAAGCTGAAAAATCCTCCTTTCTAATTTTGAATCATGAAAGAGCAATCGAAAGAGATCAACAATCGAGTGTCAAATTGACAGAAATTCATCTTCCATAATTTTGGGAAAATATGAGGAATTTCAAAATTTTAAAAGGCAATTTATGTCCATAATGGTGAAAGCAAAATTTTGAATAACTGCCAAAAGTTATATTATTTGAAAACTTCACTCTAAAGGAAGTTAAGTATATGGAAACATGTGAAGACACTTTTGATTCATTGTTCTCCGCTCTAGAACTAAGATATGACAATAAACGAGCAGTTGTAGATGCTCACATTAACAATTTGTTAAACTATGAAAAACTCTCGCACGAATCTCCTCAGTTGAGGCATTTCTTAGACACTGTAAAACGTAGTTTAATATAATTAAAGATTCTTAAATATATAAGAAATGATTTCTCTGACAGTTTCATTATGAATATTTTATTGCAAAGAATAGATAAAGAAACGCGGAAACAATATGAACTTCCTGTAAAAAAGAACGAGGTTCAGTTACTTGATGACTTTCTCACATTTTTGGAAGAGTGTAGGGTTTTTACGGAAGTAACTGGGCCAGGGGCCCTCCAACTCACAGTAAAGCTTTTTTGGCAGAGCAGCTTGGAATTCAGAACAACTTCAGGAGGTAGAATGAATTAGAATCTTGAAATCAAACAGGTATAGGGGTGGAGCTTGAGTTGAGAGTTGGTATTACATTGGCTGATGGCGGAGCCAACATGCCAGGTACTGATCACAATCATACAGTAAAATTGGAGAGAGGGAATTTTAGTAAGGTTTACGGGTTAAATGGTTGTCTTTGAAAAATAAAATTAAGTAGAAAAGTAATTTAGTTAGGCGTAGGCCATTTAGTGACCGCTAGTTGCGGTGGTAGAACTTGTGTTAAGAGCATTAACGAGTATGAAGAGCTTGTCTACGGGAGTACTGCATTTCTGCATATCCCGTACCAAGCTCTCCAGGTCAGTTAAATTAAAAAAATAGAACGGATTTCAGAAAACAAATCCATTAGTACTTTAAAGTCTGAAATGGAGGGGTAGTTAAATTGGCCTGAGCCTGCTGTGCTTCTGATCGCGAAGAAGAGATCGAGGGTACCCCAGTGCTGGGTTCTTGATTATTTTTAATAGTAGGTTTAGTTAGTTTCGATGCATAAGAAATTCCAGGTTTCACTAGGTTACTATAGAAAGCCTTTGGTATGGGAAAATTGGGGCAACCGCGATAGTTAGCAGTGTGCTGCTAACTATATGGAATCTTTAATCCCAATTTAATTTATTTTCTCAAAATCATTTTTAAGTCATAAATATAATCATGTTCACTATTTCATAAAAGATGTTTATGATTAGCATGCCATTCCCCCATTTTTTTCTTATTCCTTTTATACTACAAATAATCAATTCTCTAACTATTTATATTGGTGATGGTATATAAAATTCCTTGTAACCATTTAAATATTTGAATAAAACTGTTTTGTATTTTATCATTTCATTTTTTGGTGTTTGATCGAAAATCGCTTAAAGAGCAAAAATTCATAACCATAAAATTTATTTTTAATATATCATGTTGAAAGTATCAGTGACCTTAAATGATCCTCTAACATAATGACCTGGGCTGTGGTAGCCTGGTTGGAAGAGTAACGGATTAGCAACCAGAGGGTTGCGAGTTCAAATTTAAAATTTATTCCAGAAAACATTTGTTTACGTTATCTGATGTTGCGAGACATAAGTAGTGCTGAGGGGGAAAATCGAGCCACCACTCTTTATTTGACAATTGGAAGCACCTAATGTTAAATTAGTTTCCCAGACGTATTCATACCTTCTGAAATAATCCAACTATCTCGCATAATCTATCTCACGAATCAATACATTACGTAAAACTGTTTTAAGCTAGTGTTATAAGCCGTAATGTAAAACATACTCCACTCCCAGTATAATGAAGTTAATTTTTGAGTTATTCATAAAGTCAATAATTAACTTTAAGTGTGATTTCATGTGTTTATTAACCATAAATACCAAAAAGTAAATATCCATAAGATTCATTTCATTACCAGTGATTACATAATTTGCATTTTGTTTACTTCATTTTATATATTTCAGACTTTATTCTCTAAAGAGGAAGCTGAACTTCTGGAAGATATCAGTTGCCCAGTCAATGGCAAAAGAACACCCCTGAACCACCTGATAGTTTTGCAAACTGCATGTGCAGAATTCTAATGTATGAGTGCAACACTTTTGAACCCTTCCTAACATTGATAGATTTATAATTAAATAAATTTAATGCAAATAATTTCTTGTGTGTATATGCATTTTATTGTTCATCAGTTTTTCAGTACTAGTTTCATGATAAAATTTGCATGAAAACTTCCATAAATAAGGTTGTGTTTAATATTATTTAAAGTTAAATGTGTAGAAAAAGAATGTTTTGAAACATTTAAATTAAACAAAGTGAATTTATTGGCTAATTTTCTCTTAATATCTCTGGCAAATATTAGAAAAAGTACATTACATGCATTATATTACAGTTACATTTATTATAAATTAATTCTTCTCGTCTGTTTTTACTTCACTTGTATTTTTTCCACCTATCCATTTTATGAATTGAAAATATTCGCTCAGTGAAAGGCATTCAATCCAAGTATTAAACATAAATTACATAGATTTTCTTCGAATATTTTAATAGGAAGTTTATATGAAACATTTAAATTTTTACACCCATTTTGACGGGCATCTTCATCGCCATTCTTGTACCTATTATCTTGTATATTTAATTATATCTATATCTTCAAGTTTTATGACATTTCTGCTCTATCTACCTTATACTTATAAGACATAATTATATATACAATATATAAAAATCTTAAAATAAAGGACAGTAATATTGTTTTGAAAAAACTAAATCTAAATTAATGAATGTCAAATAAAAAGGACGTGTGATTACCATATACATGTGTAATAAATAAATGAGTTTCTCTAAATATAAAAAGCACTCGTAAATAGAGCATTTTCCTAGTGTAGTGAGTTGACACAAGATAACAGCTATTTTTAATTACATGTACAATTAAAACCCTCAGTACAAAACGACATTTATGCTGAAAACAAATAAATTATTTAATATACTATTGGAAAATTACTTTTAACAAATGTTTCGATGACAAAAATTTGTTACTTCCAGCAAATCAAGGTGTGTTTAGTTCATTCATGAAATTGAAACATGTAACCACGGCAACGTGACGACAGATTTAACGTGCACTGGCTCCCGTGTACATAATGGTGTTTGATTGGACCGAATTTCGAACTCGCAATCCTCCGATTGCTAATCCGTTACTCTTCCAACAGGGGTACCATGGCCCCCGAAAATTTTGGGTAAACCCCAAGGTGGTTGGGGTCCTTTTTGTCACTACCTCCACGCAGAACATAATTTAGACTTGAGAATTTTGAGTCTACAGGCGTTTGGCTAGGCAGTTATGTCGTCTCCAATCCGAAGACAGCAACAGCATCTCGACGAGAGGTAGCCGCAATTTTAGAAAGTGTATCTTTCCAAGCTTTATCTTTGATATCTTTTGCCTGTCCAGCTTGGGAATTTTTCTCCATTGTGTTTTATAATTTGTATAATAGATGAAAAAGGGATTGCACTTTGAAAGTTGGAAAATACATGTCCCTTTTTTGCCAATATCTCGGCCATCTCATTTCCGTAAATACCACATTGGACTGGAACCCATTGTAGAATAACAACTTTATTTTTGATTATAGTTTTTCTAAGCTAATTTTACAGCTTTTAAGTCTGACAATCTGGATGAGTATGTGAAATAATTGCCTGAATTGTGCAGATACTGAGTCAAACAATATAAACCATATTTTCAAACTTATTATTTCTTAGAACTAATTATTCGAAAGCAAGCTGATAGCTTCAATTTTTCTCCATTGTAATTGGTAGTATTCGGAACGAGAGCTAAATAGTAAGCAAAAAGGTCTCAGAAAACTCCTGCATTTCCCTGTTGTGTAAGTCAATATCCATCTGTATATACACGCTGCCAATCTGATTCCCTATATCTACTGTAAATTAATTCCGAGGCAACCCATTTTAACTCTGCATCACTTGAAACTTTTTCTTCACTACTTCAGTTACATTAACTCTACCCTCAGAACAACCAGCAATCAAAGGATTAATTGGTGTTAGGCTAGATTCAGGATTGATAGAAATATTAATTTTTTAAACTTTTTCCAGTACTCTTTTTCTTCAATCTTCTAACCTCGATTTAAGTCATAATTTCTCCAATAATCATTTGTCAGTAATCGCTAGTATGTCTTAGCACTAGTGAATAAAAGAAAGTTTTATATATTTTCTTGCCGCTATCGTGAATCCTTCGTATGCAAGTTTACAGTTTCGGTGATTCGTTTGGAACCCTGAAACGCGCAAATCAACATATGCAACTTCCCTACAAGCGTTATGAGATGTATTATGACACCAAATATAAAACATTATTTTTCTCATATGGAATTCATCTCTGACGAATTACGAAGCTCATTTATCTATCAGTGCAAAAGTAGTTTTGCAAATATAAAATCTTCAGTTACGTTCTACTAAAAGCTTTGATGACATGCATGATACAAATTTTTGTGACAACTTTTTCTATTTCTCTCAAATTTAGGGCAAAACAATGATCCGTTATTGGATATTTAACAACGTCATGAGGTTGAGGAGAATTTCCCGAAATCCGTCGAAATTTAAAAAGTTCATTCAAACCAGAAAATGAGTTCAAAAGCGATTTGCACGGATAGGATTTAAAAAGGTGAAGTTATTTTGGGATTGAGGAAAACATTTCCAAACTTCCCTGATGAAGGTTTGTTTTTCCTTCATATGGTATCCATACAAATGAGAAAACCAAGGCAAAATAATCACACCAATCATCCTGTTTAGAAAAGTCCGCGGTATCACAATTGGAAGAGCAACCGAAGAATCACGAGTTCCAAACTCGGCTCATTCAAACTATCGCGTACAAAGGGACTGGTGCACGCTAAATCTGTCGTTGGCCCAAATATCCTCACTTTAGCGTGGTGTAGAAGTTTGGGGAGTGGGGTACCACCTCAAGTGTTGCCTCGGTCATCTGACTGTGGTTCAAAATTACGCGTTGTCCTCGAATTTTCCCTTAGTGAATGATCCCGGATCTTCGGCAATTGCCCATTGTGTTGCTCCAGTGCGACGTTAATAACTAGTACCTAACTACCTGTGAATAAGAATTACTAACGTTCCTTACATTCTAACAGAATAGTCATAAATGATATATTGGGTACCTGAAGAGTGATTGTGGTTATCATGGAGAATATTTGACATGTATTTATTTACCCTAAAGCATAAGATGTGCGAGAGTCAGCTTTCTAAGAAATTATAACCTTTCAAAGTTCTCTGTAATTTTTATGAACGTTTTATTCCAGGAAAATTATATATCTACTAAAATCAGAAATATCAAAATGTTTTAATCTCTTTTTACCTTAGATAAAACTCTTCAATAATTTGGTAAAATTGAGTGCTTTATATTATCTAACAATTTTTTCCATAAAAGAAACGTTTCATAAATATATCAGAAATTAGTTTACTACCTGTTAGTTACTACCTGTGTTTAGAATGCAAAAGTTAAAAAACTAAGGAATTCATAGAAATTGCATGAAAAATTTCTGTTTACTAAAAACTATATTTTGTCACTGGAACACACACTAAACAAGATTGTTTTTGAACTTTCAACTCGTATAAATTTTATTTATGGTAGTTGGTATTTAGTTAATTAAGGTCGCATTGGAGAAACAACACAACGGGCTATTGGCAATTGTCCGGTATTAACCCCGAAGGAAAATGTCCTAATTTTTTTGGAAATGAGTCCAATTCACACAAAGGAAATTAAGATTCCTTAATTGCTGTTGGTTTTATTCTCGCCGCGGTAGCCCAATAGAGTCGCGGGATAGCAACCGGAGGGTTGCGAGTTCGAAACTCTATCCAACCAAAGACCGTCGTGTACGTGTTGGCTGGTGTACGTAAATTTGGACGTGGCTCAATTTTCCTCACGTTTGTTTGGTGTTGAAATTTCGAAAGTGGGGTGGTGCCTGCTCAGGTGTTGACCTCGTCATCTGACCATGGTTCAAGATGACGAGGTGTTATCCTCGGATCTTTCACGTCGGGACTGATCCCGGACCGTTGCCGTCTTCCGTTGTATTACTCCAGTGCGATGTTTGTTCAACAACCCCACTGAGACTTTAAAACATAGTTTCCCAAAGAGGGCGCTACTGCCTCCTAGGACGCACTGAAGGAAACTCATCACTTAATCCGTGATTTGTAAAAAAGAATCTCGGATAATCCGTGGCTTAATCCTGATCCTCTAAAGGTCGTTGAATTTACGTCACACTGGAGCAGCACAACTGTTATGGTAAGCAGGATTCATAAGTAAGTGAAGCTTGGATTTCACTAATTGACCTTTTGTTATTCAGGGGCATATTTAAAACTAGTATTTGGGTCATCAACAAGATTCATAATTAGTTACTGAATAAATACTTCCGGTTTCGAGTTCTGTATTTTACTAATCTTCGTGTTCAGGTCATACAATTATTCTACTAGTGTTATACATAGTGTTGCTCCAAGCTATGTTAATTCTGGGGGGACTGGATAGGACATCACTTACTGAGCACGAGCTGCGAAGCAGCTCATATCATCAAAAAAAGGAAAAACAGAAAATGGAAGCGCTTAAATGAGAAAATTTTCATAAAAATAGGTACAACTGTATGCAGCGCCCCATCCGGTGGCAACGGCCCTTGGCGCGTTCTTTGGCGCACTGTTAGTAACGAGATATGGCAGGTGAAGAGGTAACCGATCTTTATGAGTTTTTTCCGTTTTTATGGCAAGCAGAAAGTTTGAATTTTCGTTTGAAATATTTTAGAATATTCTTTTCATTTCCGTTATCCTTGACTCTAATTTCGTTGGTTCTTTAAAAAAATTTCCAATTCTTTTCCGTTTAATGTATGGAAGAATCCAAACGTTCAGTTTCATTTTAGTCACGGTCTATGCAATCGTATAAGTTTGTATTGTTTCTTGTTATTTTCGTTCGAAAATCGTTACCTTTTTCTATTTGAACGTGCCATCTAAATTTAGTGTTGCAGATAAGTTTCAAGGTATTTCCCGTTTATCATTTTCCGCAAAAGGTAACTTTCCTTAAAAATTTTTTCTTTGATTTCTGTCCTTAGCGACATAAAAAGTGCGCCAAGGGCCTTTGCCATTGGGCGAAAAATATAGTTGGATCTAAAATATAGTTAAACACCTAAAAATATAGTTGGAGGGGCTAGACTTGCTTAATTATTCAGCGGAGCCAAAATTTGGGACGCACCCGTGGATCGAGATAGCACTCGCTCTTGGTCACCGTCCCAAGTGCAGGTCACTTTGGTGATCGAATGGACGGGCAGATAAACCGCAGCGCCACCGAAACTTTTCCACTTACATGTTTAGAATTTAAATTTAAAGACGTTAATGAAACTCCTTTGCCCCATCACGTGCGGTATCCGCAATGTGAATAAGGAAGTTTTAAAAAAAGATTTGCAAATAGCGCTCTCTAGTACCTAAGCGCCAGAGTCCTATAGCACCACCTAGCTAACAGCGCCCTCTAGCACTACGTTGATAACAGCGCCCTCTGGCATATACGTGCCAAACAGCTTCCACTAGCACTTAAGCTCAACAGTTGCAGACACGGGATATACAGCTAAGACCCACAAACAAACTTGAAGCACTCCAAAATTCTACCCACCGTATGATTATGGACAGCTCATGGTATTACAGAAGTACCAAAATAAGAGATGAACTAGGAATTCTTGAACTTAAAGATTTTTTTGGCAAATTAATAAAACTTTTAACTGCTCCGTCAGTTGGAATGAAAATTCAGCTGTAGCGCAGATATGACCATCGTCTATCAAGTAACAAAAACAGAACAAGAGCTTTTATGAACTTTGCTAAAAATGAAAATAATAATTTAAATTTATACCTTCGATCTCCAATTCATTATGTTTACAGAATATTCCTTTTCTATTTCCTCTTTGGGGCCGTCGTGGCTCAGTGGGTATGCCCACTGCGCCTGCAACTTTCGAGTTATAGGCGGCATAGGTTAGATCCCTGTCAGATGCATTCCTCCCTGGGTGTATATCTCTCTTCTGTGTTAGTACAACTTTCATTGTGTATATCTATTACTTGATATTGTATGTCGTGTCTGACGCAGCATGGCCAAATATGACCCTTGTGCCATAAAACACCCAACCAACCTAATTGCCCGTGAATAAAGCGTTTTTGGACTTGCCTCTTTATACTTAAACGAATGCAATATAATCGACATATTGATCAGAATTGAAAATCTAAAAAGGTAATAATAATGGTAATTATTTAACGTGAATCTACTGGGTGGCAGATATGCAAATGCAAACAAGAAAATGAAAAGACAGTGTGGAATCACTAGAGAGAATTTCTACCACTACAAAAATAGAAAACAACAATCAAATTATTGCCACTACAAAACAATTATCACTCGCAACTAATTTTCGTATTTCCCTTTTAAAGTTTCGGGGTTCTTGTGGAGCCCTGAGACGTGCAAATCAACATAAGTACCTCCCCAAGTACAAGTGTAAAATTTATTTTTTAGGCATCGAGATATGAGCCTTAGAAACACATTGTAATTTTCCCGCAATCAAAATAACAGCTTCAAATCTATAGCTGTGAAGTACGATAAAATCGCTTAAGTACGATAAACTTAAGATGCACGAGACGTGGCACATGTGAAAAATATTGAGACACACTCCTATTATATCTTAGAACCGTAAATGGTTTGAACTGTCGGGTCACCAAATTAACGCTCTTTTTACACGTATTAAAATTTATCATGAGTATATATCTGGCTATCATTAGCTAGCACTCCAAGAAATTATATTTTAATCCGTAATTAATTAATACACAGTGACGGCATTTACCGGACTCGGATGTTAAAAGTAAAATATGCAATTCTAAAGAATTTGACACTTTAAAAATTAGGCGATGATTTTATCGGTATTAATTCCAAGAAATAATACCATTCGATTACCTTGTGGAAAATATTTTTATTTGTTTTAGTCAAATATATTGATGCAATATAAGCAAACGCTATTAGAAAATTGGTCCAAGTTAGATTTATGATAAGCTAATTATTTCTCTACACCCTTCTTTAATAATACTAATATGATAGAGACTTTTAACATTGCTACCATCTTTTCAACATCTGGACAGCAGCCTCTTAACATCCCAACATCGTTTAACAATTTTACCCTATTGGTGGTTCTCTCGACGAAGAATTTTGTCATTTGCAAGTGACCAGATCTCGATGGACGAGAAATTTCGTTATTAGTTGAAAACTGACCAGATTTATTGAACCAGATATCCCGTCATAAGAAAATTTCTCCTTAGATACAATTAAATAGCATTAATTATTCAAATATTGTTTATCGAATTTCATTTTTTATTTTATACCACTTAAAGCATTGGGACGCTTGGTAGACATGAAATGCATCATGTATTTATGTAAGTGAAAAAATTCGGAAAAGATTACGAGATGAGCATTCAAAGCCTAACTTCATCTCATTCTATGACTACTTTTACCTTATAGGCCGACTGAGCTCATTCTCAGTCAGCCGCGAAAAACAGTGACAAAGTTAACCGATTGAAGAAATTTTTTTTCTTAATGGTGTTTCATAACACGAAGAAAACGTAATATTTTGACTGGTAGAAACGACGTTTAGGATTATGCAAAAAAATTATTTTATCACCCCAAATAACACAGAATCGAAAATACAGGGCATCGGAACATAAAATATTTTCTTAACTTCATAACCAATTCATTAGAAATAACTTTTACGTTTTTAGAAAATAACAAAACTTTTGCCTTGTTAGAAAAACGGAACAAATTTTGTTTGCTATTTCAAAATGCCTCCCTTACATTCTTTACAATACTTCTGATGAATACGACCCGGACCCCATAAATGTTAATAGATTCATATTTTTACTAGGACTCGTTTTGTCGTATATATCTAAATTATTAGCACTTTTTGTACTCTCAACTAATACTACTTCCGGTTTTCTTTTCGAAAACATTTTTCGAATGAATGTTCAACACTTTAAATTAACACAAGTGTTGAAATCGGAATGCGAGTACCAACGCGACATAGGAATGTTTTTATACTTGAACCCCCCACCCCCACAGTTTGAAGTTCACGCATATGAATATCCACTTTTCTCAACAATTTTCCAAGAGGAAAACTGCTGTTTTGTCTATACATTCACTGCATTTCACATATACTGTATTTATTGTTTCAGATAATTGATTGTTGTCATGTCTATTTTTTTTAGATCAGATGTCGCCGTGTGCATTTTGCACAGCTTTGGGGATGTCGATTATTTTCTCGCTATAAAGGTGTTCTTCAGGATGGTAATCGATGGTCTGAAGAGAGCTAGTATTGGTGAATATATGATTAAGTGTGAGTTCAATGCTCTGGTTCCATCACTGTTAATTTCCATGACTTTAAAATGTCCTGTTAGTCTGGATATATTGTTATTGATTCTGATATTCATTAAAGTAGAAGCAAATGCTAATTTAAGATTGAAACACTTGGTGCCATTGATTGGGCAAACAATTCCTAAGGGATTTTTCAATGTTCTGGGAATTGTGATGTTTTTATTCTAATTTTCTATATTAAATCGTTTTTCTTTTCAATATAATTTCCATTTAACTGTATGCATTTTCCAAGCTGGAAACTAGGCCATTCAAAAAGTTTTAGGAGTATCTTTTACTCATTGGTTTTACAATTCGTTTATCAAAACTGCCCCGGGTGTATTTCTCTCATCTGAGTTGGTTGTTTCACGTTTAATGGAACAAGGTCCAGTAATGGACAGACTGCGCCAAACGTACGTCCGAATAGAATTTAAAACATTAAAAAATACGTATCAGATAAAGAACCAAATCAACATTAAAAAGTCGATTAATAATATTTAATTACTTAATATTTAATCTCATCTGGATCAGTAAAACTTTTTTCTTGTACGTATATGCACATTACTTGGCGATGTTTGTCTTTTGTTTCTAGTATCGTGGACAAAAAAATGGCTCTCGCACCATAAAAACCAATCCAAACCCTAAAGTCGCCCACCACTTAAATGATTCTATGACTACTTTTACCTTATAGGCCGACTGAGCTCATTCTCAGTCAGCCGCGAAAAACAGTGACAAAGTTAACCGATTGAAGAAATTTTTTTTCTTAATGGTGTTTCATAACGAAGAAAACGTAATATTTCGACTGGTAGAAACGACGTTTAGGATTATGTAAAAAAATTATTTTATCACCCCCAAAAAAAATAACTTAATAACTAATAAAATAACTAAAATAACACAGAATCGAAAATACAGGGCATCGGAACATAAAATATTTTCCTAACTTCATAACCATTCATCCTTGTGGTTGTCTCGACGAGGTATCTCATCATTAGCAAAACTGATCAGATCTTGATGGACGAGATGTTTCCTAATTAGAAGAAAACAGACCAGAACTTGATCATAAAAATCGGCAATATCTGGAGGACAAGATATCTCGTCCATACTACTTGGAGGGTTAAGGAAACATACGAGTCTCTCGATATCCATATTCCATGACCGTCTTAAGACCTTCCTTCCATAGAAGGAAAATAATGGCTCTGAGAATAAATAGCGTTTTCCATAGTTCCAAAATGAGCTCTGAAAAACAAGTCTTTCCGCAAAGCGGCAAAATCGTACTGATCGGCATTGACTAATATGTACAAGAAAACATGTCAGTGATTGTTGAGGTAATCTGCCAACTGCATCTAATAAATGAGCAAAAAACTCGCTTCAAAATCTGAACACTTTCATTTGAAAAGTCCTATCTGTGTTTAGTCTTTTTCTTCTCAGTCAACAAAACGCTTACGCATTTCGTTTTTAATATAGAATACCAACAAACAAATTCGAATTGTCACTCACCTTTGAAACTATTAGTACATTGTTATGCATATAAAAATAGTGGTGACTTTAAACAATTGACTTGATTCTGATATGTGATAGGTCTCAATCACTGAGGGATCAGTATTGGGGAGATTCGAAGAGACTTGAGTACTTCATGTATTCCTTGAATTAGAAATAATTTAGGTATGCTTCAATGTGATTCCCAGATAAACAGTTTATACAACTCTATTCGAACTACAAAACATATTTCCTATTTTGATTTACTAGGTAACTGATCGATAACGCAAATGTCTGTTCATTCCGGAACGCCGTGAATTATTTAGTATATCTTCTTAGCAATAGCCACACGATTTTGTTACGGATAGAAGTATTGCAGACACCCTGTGAAACTTTATTACTTGAAGGACTAAATATGATTAAATTACCTACAACTAGCGAAAAGATAGATTCAAATACTAGCTAGCTTCACAAAAAATCCATGCCAATCCGATTGATTGTTGGGTTTAGTGGCTCAAAGTCTGAAAAGACAAGCTCAACAAAACACAAGTTAATAAAATCAATGAATATTAAAAAATAATGGTTAATGATAATCAAAGTGTAAGAAATTTATGTGAGAATGAAGTGTATAAAATCATATTTCCAAAAGCCGGTTGCCGGGCAACAGTATGATGTACAACATAAAAGGTATGAGTGATAAATATAAAATTCATGATAAATAAAAGTATAATATAGATTTAAAAATCCAATAGTATTCAAAAAAGGGAAAAGATTCTGTAGAGGTTTTCCTCTATCGAACCTTGCACAGTTAAAATAGAGCCGATGATGATTCAAATCAGGGCAAACTATCAAAATGTGATGAATGGTAAAAGGTGTATGAAAGTAAATTTTAAAAATATTCAATACACAAAACAAATTATCCTGAAAACAACAAAAACATAAACAGCATCTGGCATATTATTTGGGTCCCCCTAAACAGCAAGAGATCAGTCATATCAGAAGAATCAAGTTTTTGAAGTTTAGTTACCAGTATTTTTTATGTATATTCTTTGATATATAGTATTTATTCATGTGTTTCACCGAGTAGCTGCTTTGAGTGGACATTTAAAAGCGTGCTCTGCTCTGCTCTGCTCTGCTCTGCTCTGCTCTGCTCTCTTCAGGGGAGAGCATATCAGTAAATGGAAGAATTACCAGCAGGATACAAGGGTACCAATTCTAAGGGTAACGAACGCCCAATATTTTTAAGGGGGGGGGGGGGGTCCGGTCGAATAATTTGAAATGGTTTGCTCTCTACTTGTTGGAACGCTGCCTTATTTAATAAGGGATTAAGGCTCCTCCTCATTTGGGGCCAGATTCTACTGCAACATTTCTCGATCATTTCGCCTTGAAACCCGAGTGATCGTGGCGAAACGCCGATGTTTCAATGCATCTTGTAACGACTCGACCGTGTAAACTCATTTACTGATCGAGGATATTCTACTCCTCTCCGCGTCGTGAGTGTGCTCGATGCGATCCTTTTCTGTTTACATTTCTTCTAAACATGGCGGATATCATTCATCTTTCAACAATTCCTTGATATTCAATTTATCTCAAATTCAATCTATGAAGCAGAAAGCAAGAGTTACTGAATATAAATTGTAGAACGTTATAACATAACCAGAGAAAATACACTGTGATGGGTCAATTAAAAAATGGTCTCACTTTACTAGGAAACGGTTTTGAAACAGATGTCATATTCAGGATAAACAAAGTATTTAGACCTATATCTGGATTTTGATGGCACGAAAGATCACATACAGAAGTCTAAAAAGTTCGCATTGTACTTTATTTCAATTACTAAGTAGGTTTACTGCATGTTAATTCGAACAAAAGTACCTCGAAGCAATGGAAAATCGTATATTATTTTGCAGGTTAGTTTTAGACACAAAAGTACGTGTGTTTATTGCTGCATTTAATTAAATTATGAAAAGTCTAAGAGACGTATTTCAAGCGCGCAAACATTAGTACACCTGAGAAAATATGAATTGGATAATAAAATAATTCAAGATTGTTTTCGGAAGTATGATTGGAAATAAACCAACAATGATTAGACATTTACACGAAATTTAAATTTTACAGCAACAGTTCGAAAGTCACTCATGCGGCAAATATTTCAGAAATGTTTCACACTAGTTTTTGCAAATATTTTCATTTTGATTTGAAATTCGTTTCAATGTATAACCAGAATAATATAATCTACCTAAAAATAAGTATTTTTAAGGTTCAGTTTGCTTTACTTTTGAAATAAATCTGCAGTCATTTTGAGTTTTAATATAACGTCAAAAGATAACTTTAATATATAAATACGAAATCAAAGTATTATATTTTGACCCTTAATGAATTCTGTTAATACATTTACTTAATTTACTTTAATACTTTTTACTTTTGGGAACTAAATTACTTTTGTTAGCATCTACCAAACAATTGAGGGGGGCTTTGTTCCTCAGTAGTTTTGGCCCCACATCTTGTAGGCAGTGCAGGTTCGATTCCTCCTTGGGTATACCTCTTCCGTGTCAGAAAAACTTTTCTTTATGTTCATTATCTGACGTCGTCTTTTTTGTCACATCTTTCCCAAATAGTCTTGCTACATAAAAACTCAATCAAACAAACAGATTTTAAATTATTTATACAAATTATTCGATCTATTTTTCCATTCTGAAAAGTTATTCACTCACATTTAATAGGTAGTTAATTAATGTTGCTCTAGAACACAACGCGTTATTGCACATTCAATAGATAGGTAGTTGGTTAATGTCGCACTGGTGCAACGTAACGGGTTATTGGCAACGGTTCGGGATCATCGCGAAAGAAAAGATCCAAAGAATACATCTCGTAATTTTAAAGCATGGTCAAGGACAAGGGCAGCAAAAGAACTGGCATCCCACTCTCCAAACTGAATAAAATTTTAATGAGTACACGTATTAACTCTCCGAGTCATGAAACACGTGGACTCCTTAATCGAGGGGCCGCGGTGGCCCGGTTGGAAGAGTAACGGACTTGCAACCGAAGGGTTGCGAGTTCGAATCCAGCCAAACACCGTCGTGTACAAAGGGGGCTGGTGCACGTTAAATCTGTCGTGGCCTCAAATGTCCTCACGTTGGCGTGGTGTGGAAGTTTGGAGAGTGGGGTGCCAGCTCAGGTGTTGCCTCGTCATCTGACCGTGGTTCAAAATTACGTGGTGTTGTCCTCGGTTCTTTCCCTTTGGGAGTGATCCCGGACCGTCACCAATAGCCCATTGTGTTGCTCCAGTGTGACGTTAATTGAAATTCCCCCCCCCCTTAATCGAGAGTTCTTGGTCGGTTCGATTGGGGCGTTTGCTGTTCTATTCTAGGAGTGTAACGCGAGGGGGTTCCTTGGGAGAGCAGTAACAGGTGAATGGTGCTCCATTCACACTTGACGGCGATATACTGCTGTTGCTCGGGAATAACGTTAATGGCTCAGAGGACGAGTCGTGCTAATATTTGTATTTGGAGAAGTCATTCAAACTGGAAGTACCATATCTGAAAACATTCAGGAAGTACTATTCCGAGTTTGTTTTTCCATTAGTGAGAAAGATGAAAAGATTTGTAAGACCAACATTTAAAAATTATATTTATGGAAAATAAGTGTTTTTTAGAATCCTTTGAGACCCCCAGAACAATCTCATTTGTAACGCAATTGTGAATAAGACTGGAATATTGAAAATAAGGTTAAAATATGAAATGTTTCAAAACGCAAGACAAAATTCTGCGCCCATTTCTTCATGTCCAGTGTTCTCACAAATTACAGAAAAACTCCTTCGTTCGTCAGTGTAAGAAACATTCATGCCACATCGAGTCAGATTGCCGTATGTATTTGAAGCTATTCTACCTCTATCCCCCGTAAAAGGAATAACATGTTATCTTCCCTACACCCGGATGTCTTCAGTTAACAAGAGTAGTGGGGATTGATGTGTTCTGGAATCTTTCAAAAGTTATGATGTCTTTTGGAATATCCTCTATCCATGATATGTTTGAAATATTTTATGATGATGTGTTCTGGAATCTTTCAAAAGTTATGATGTCTTTTGGAATATCCTCTATCCATGATATGTTTGAAATATTTTATGAAAAATATATAAAGCGAGTCAACTTACATAAAAATATTTCACCACGTTGGTTTTATCGAGTAAGAAAATATTTCAAAACACATCATGGATAGAGGATATTGAAGAAGACATCATAACTTTTGAAAGATTCTAGAACACATCAACCCCTAGTGATAAAATATGATTTCATTGAGTTAGATTATAATTTTTGTTCCGAACTCTTATCTAACAGTGTTTATAACTATGGAAGGAAATGTGTTTCTTCAACCGGGATATTATGACCTCAAAGCAGTTCCTGTCTGTGGTTTTTATATCTTTAGTTTGAATGATAATTTATCTGTAGAAAATGATACTTCTATTCATCAACCTAACTTGCATTTGAACAGTTAGTAGTAAGGGTGCAATGAAGAGTGGTGACATTGAATTGGGTAATGTACAATTTAATTTATTTGTATAATTAATAAGAATATTTTTTGTAAAACATTATTATTGGAATTAAAATAATAACTTAAAAATCGAAATAACACAGACACATATGATCAATTTACAAATTTTATTATTGAATACAGTTTAAACTCAATATTGTTTTTACAATTGCATTAATCTGAACATATTGGAGAAACCGGAGGTGCTTCTTTATGGTGAAGAATACCAGTCTGTGTTGATACATCATCATATTCTTTCAATACATTCGCTATCATATATAGTTCACAAATTAGTCCCTTTTTTTTCATTTTTGATCTTATGATGACCATAAGATAACCCTATGATCTTATCACACAGAAATTTTTTATCATAAAAACAGTTTAATGACATTTTATTAACGAACATTGTTGAAATATTATGGTTCTTACTTACAATTTGAGAAAAGGAATTTCTTGATAAGCTTTCGTTGTTCAAGGTGTTGACATAGTTATTATGATTAATATTTGATAAAATACACGACTTAACTCCTTTTGCTGTTTTTTTATTATCATTTCCGAACACATACGAATACATTTTAGGTTTTAACCCACAGAACTCAGTTATTGGAATTCCACATGTTTCATCTTTTAGAAACCCTAGTTTCATGTGGTTAGAATTTGAAAACAAAAAATGTTCTGAATCATAATTTGAGAAATCGAATAGATTTGGCAATTTATTCTTTAAATCATAATATAAATCTTTTGTACGAATTTCCAATACAAGGCTATCAGTATCAGTATACAGTAATTCAACACTCTCGTTATAATGTTTTTTAAATAAATCATAATAAATTCTAAACATATGTAATTTACTAAGTTCAAGAACGGTAAATCCAATGAAAATTGGTTTATTTAATTTAAGCTTTGTTCTTTTCTTTTTGAACAAAACGCAGTTTGGATTAATAGATTGAAAATAATCCAATGTGCTACTTTCTAAATGTTTCTTACAATCTTTTTTAGTTGTTGCAATTGCAACATTACTTAATTTTCTAACGTTTAATAACGATCTTCCAAAATACGCGTTATTCATTAATTTATAAAAATCTTTATAAAAACTTCCATTTGCTTTTTTGCGTTGTAGAGAATTTAAATCAATATACGATTTCAACCATGGACATTGTCTAAATGAAATTATATTATGAATTTTTTTTAAAATTAATCCATGATCAAGGTAAAATTTTAAATTCATGTAATGAAGAACATAATTTTTTTTATGATAAAAATTTGGAATTAGCTTTCTTAATGAGTTGTTAAAGTTTAGATTTAAATTTTTTAATGTCTCTTTTTGATAGTTAGAGAGTTCGTCATATTTTAATTTTAAATGATCAGGAGCGAGTGGATAGTCGTTATGTGACTCATGAAGATAATCTGGATAATCTAAATCAACTTCAAGTATGTACCCAATTTCTGAGTGTGGTGAAACACTTAACACATTAAAATTCAATATTTCATCACTTGACAACCATTTAAAATTACTAATTGGTAGAAATGACGACATTACATATCCATATAAATTTGTAACATCTAAAGAAATGATAAACTTATCTTCTTCGTTTTTTTTATAAGTTTCAGGAAGATACATATTATTTGCCACACTATACCTCTTTCCAACACTACAAATTCCTCCTCTTATTCCCCGTTCGATTAGTAAGTACATATTCACGTCTGTTAATAATTCAAGTTTAACATCAGTCATTTTGAGACCCGCATTCCACGTTAAATCTGGTGCTGATATGAAATGAAGTGGTTCAAGATTATAAATTGACATTGAAATGTCACGAAAACTCTCAAACACATCAGCTAAAAGTAAACAATCGGTGAATAAATATAATTTTAGATAGTCTTCAAAATTTTTACATTTAAATTTTTTCCAAATTTTTTCTGCAAAATTATAATCATCCTTAGACACATTTTCACCAGTTAAATCATTAAAAAAATAAATTTGATCAGGTAATTTTGTTTCGTTCAGTACATCAATATTATTAAAATATGAGTAAGGAAATACTCCTTTTCTCCTTAGTAGATTACAGTTTTTTTTATGATGAAAGAAGTCATTTAAAATTGGAAAATCATAATTTGAGTTATTCAAATTACTAACTAATTTTGATAAAGAACAACTTAAAAAATTATAACTGTCTAAAAATTTTAAATTATCAATTATAAATGTAGTAAACTTCTCATTATTTATTGGAATTACTCTAATTTTTTTACCAAATTTTTCTGAAATTTTTTTAAATATTAAATGTGAATCATATCCAGTTAAATTGTGAATAACAACTGGAATGAAATTACTAGTTTGATAATTTAAATTACAAGGTGAAGAATGGGCAAAACCACGAAATTTCCCATTTAAATGACAATGATCTTTACAAATTTTATCATTCATTAAAAATGGTTTGTTACAAATAAAACAATTTGGAGTAGTTTTAACATTTACAGGATCCATTGGAATGTTTCTACTCATAAAATCACATAATGAATTTTTCGTATTTTGTAAGATTGATAAAAAATTTTCAACACAATCCTCTCCTCTGTAGTACTTATGGTAGATAATTTTTTTTTCATCATCCAAAACAACCATTCCAAAACAAATAGGAACATGTTCTTGAATTTTTACACTGAAACTTTTATTCGTGTTTGGGAAAACTGAATTTATAGGAGAAGTTATGCATTCAAAATCAGCATAGATCACGAATGGATGTTTTACCATTTTATGATAAGATGAAAAATACATTACATTTTCACCATCGATTGGCATTTCAATTTTTTCCGATTTGTTTTGAAGGCAAAATATTTGATGAGATTTTAAAGTTTCAATTCTTTGAAACCCAATTAGACAATTTTTGCAATAGTGATGCATGCCCTTTTTCTCATTTAATAACCTATTGAGGTTAGTAATTAAAAAGTAATGATTTTTGAATAACAACAGATTTATTTCATTTGCGGATTCATGTTTGTTCACATGAATTGGAAAAATGTTTCCCTCAAAACCATATACATTAATTTGAATATTATTTTTTCTTTCAAATTCAGAAATTTGATCAATTTTAACAGGAAATTTCAGGAAGTTAAAGTTTAAATATTTAAAATATTTCTGATATGAATTAATTTTATTTCTGTTAATTTTTATTTTAAACATTCCACATATTACTGAATAAATAAAACACTTCTGATCAATATTTTTTATATGAACAATACATTTTTTATTAATTAAGATTTTTGGAAGAATTACAGATCCACATCCTCCTCTAATTCCATCATATCGTCCAATATGAACATCAATATAGTTAATATTTTTAATAATCCACCCGCTACCATACTTTAAGAAAGTTTCAAGCGATAAAATAATTTTTTCGAATGCTGAATCAATTTTGTCATTAATTTGAAATTTTGATAACACTCGCTCTGCGAAAGATGAAAAGTAAAATTCCAAATTTTTAAATTCAGTTTTTTCTAAATTATTAAACTTAATTAATTCAACAGAAACACAAATTATAAATCTTATTCTAAGGGAAACATTATTATTTTGCAGTAATTCAAATATTTGGTTTTTATTATCTCCTAATGCTTGTGTCACATCAATATAATTATCTAAATCTGATCTATAAGTTTCAATGTAATTCAAAAACGACTGTTCTCTTAAATAAAACATTTTTTTTCAATATTATTAAATTTTTATATGTTTTTCAATACAGTTCATTGCTTTGGAAAAGTTTTTCACCAAAGAAATTGGAACATTAAATCTATTCCTAACTTCACCATTGACTTCTCGTGCAAAACACAAATACGTTGAATTTCTAAATTCTTTGATGTTTACAGAATATCCCATTCCAATATATACATTAAAATCTTCAATTTTTTTAGGGATATCGTCATTAGCTAATATGACATTATATTTACCATTTACCGATTCATTTGAACAAGATGACTGAAAGGATTCTTCAAAAATGTTTTTGATTTCCTTTTCTGTCGATTTTTTCTTTTTTTTCCCAATGGTTTCACTTCTTAGTTTGGTTTCACTTTTTAGTTTTTCGTCATAATCTATGAAAAGTAAAGAATTGTAAAAATAAAACATTAACATTGAAAAAAAATTTGAAATGGATAATTATCATTACACAAATTAAAAATCATTCTTAAATAAATTCTTAAATTGGAAACTATAAGGTAAAGTTGATTCAAATTAATTTTGATTTTTAGATGATATAAATTATTCGACATCAAATAAACTTTTCATAGAACAATTGATAAAAACATGAAAAAAAACTGAATTATTAATTGATTATTTACCATTTGATAAACTTGAATCACTCTCACAATAATGATTTGAAAGGTCTTGTGAATCTTTCTTTAATTTGTCTTTTTTTGATAAATCCTTTCTTTTCCTCTTTAATAGTTTCTCCTGTTTATCACCAATTACCCGATCGATATCTACCAAAATAATATGAGAACTAATTTTTTTTACTGTCATGAAAATTTTACTGTTTGATCTTATCAAATCCAATCTTACCAGTAAAAGAATTCATATCATTGGGTGAATCAAATCATCGGCACTCTATATCAATGTTTTTCAAATTGGTCCTATTTCATCAACACTAAATCGCAGGCAATAAGACGAATTAATATCTGTAAGTGAAAATCAGATTTAAGATTGATTGCAATGAAATAAATGCATTTCTCATTATAATTGTAAATACTTGAAAACAAGGCATAATGCAAATTTCCATTTAGCGGTTTTCTAAAATTAAATAACACATTGCATTTCAAATCAAATGACCTGATTCCCACTTACCAATTTTTGGATGGTGGTGTGGTGTGGTTAAAGTGACGAGCGTTTCGTCTTAATACTTTCCTTTACTATCTAAAATAAACAATTTCAATTTTATGAAAAAAATTCAATCAATTTAAGAAAAAGTTTCATTCACCATAAAATCCAACACCAGAAAATACAATAATTTGTCCATTTACCTGAGATTTCACTTTCATCATTAAAAACTCTTATTTTGAGAATAATATAAGATAGTTTTTCTTTCGTAGACTTACTTTGACTATCACCATCAAATTATTATGATATATCGTGATAAATACTTAATACAAAATCTTACTTTGGCAATTACATACTTTTTAGATAAGAGAAAAATAACTTACTTGATTGTCTACAATTTTCTAATGGTACTAATCAGGTACACACCACCACAGATCATTGCAATTCCAGATGACACAACGAACACATGTTCACAAGACATGATAAAAATACTTACAAAGGAAAGCTTCGGTATACTCTCTCAATGATGAAGTCTCTTGCAAGACAAACCGATGAATGAATGGGTGATGACAGAAGGTTTATATAATAGAAGAGTGGAGTTAATAATAAATGTCAATCGTTGAAAACATCCTTAATCGAAACCATCCCTTTTCATCAAATAAGGGTGTGTTAGGTTTCTAGAAAAAAAATTCTTCATTCCTAAAAATAATCCTATTCTTAAGTAAAGACATTCAACTAAAAAAAACCAACAATTATTCAGTTATAAATCATTTATTAATGCATAATTTTACATGAAATAAATTCAATTTTCATTACATTAGGTTTTCTCATAATTTGTTAACAGATCAAACTATTTAATCAAAACAAAATTCACAATGATCATATTCCGAAAAATTGATTCTTGAAGTTAAGTACATTATTCAATTAACATTACATATGCAATTCCTTAACAATTTCGTCATTATTTAAAACTTTAAAATAACCAATTTTTAAACTATAATCGGAATGATCAGGAATAGAAAAATTGATTTGTTTGGCTTCTTGAATACATTCAATCATAGTTTGAAAAAGTTTATCTCCACAACTGCGAAGAGAATAAGTTTCTTCTTTACTATACTTGTGCAGGTAGACAGCCGAATTTTTCCATATTTAATTCAAAGTTTCATAATTCAATGAAACATTTCTGTAAAATTAGTCTTTATTAAAACATGATAGTTTGGAGAATCACCCGCTAAATGACTATCTCCGTCAAGATTACGTAAGATATCAACAGCTAATGTTGTGATGATTTCTATAGGAATATCATAAGGGTTTCGGGTGATATCACACTGGTGTAAATACATTGATCCAAACTTTTCTTCAGTAGAATCATCACATTTTTTCACGATAGTAAAATGAATAAGGATATAATTTGGATGATCAGACAAATTTTCTCGTTCAAGATTTTTAATACACTTTACCACATTTTCTAAAATGCGTTGAAAGTAAATTGCATAAGGCTTTTCCCTTCTATCACAGGGATGAATAAAATGGGTAAATCCATACTTTACTTTGGTATACATGGTTGTATCCTTTCTGTAATCATAACTTCACATTACCTCCTACTTATAGTTATGAATTTTATAAATAATCCAGTTCTGAATACAGTTGAACAAAACATTTCTGAGAAAACTAATATTAAACTATAATACATTTGAAATCTTATCAAATACTGAACAAAAAAACATTTCTGAGAAAACTAATATTAAACTATAATACATTGGAAATCTTATCAAATACTGAACAAAAACTTTTAGATTGTTGACAACATTTGATCAAAATTTTACAATTGTTACAAGACGAAGAAATTTTATCAAAAAACTTTTTAACAATATTTTCGTTATAAGAAGTATGGTTAGGAATTAAATCCAGATCTCTTGACCGAGAAATTCTATACAAAAAATATAAACAAAACTTTCCACAAGTTTCAGAAGTTAAACTTTGGTAAAGACAAGTATTCCATTCAATTATTTCACAGTTTTTTTTAATAAATTTAATTATATTCTTATTTGGAGAAGTTCCATAACTACAAAAGTAATAACAAATATTATTTCTGAAAAAAAGTGCAACCCAATGGCTCCCGGGTTTATGACTTGGATCTAAGTTTACAATAAAAGAATTAAATTTATTTTTTAGCTTTGGTAAACCATTAGAAGGAAATACTCCACCAAACCCTTTTTTCACAATGCAATCTCTAACAGCAAAATTCCACAATGAAATGGTATCCATCAATAGTCAGTGTAAATTGCTCTTGATTTATCAATTTCAATAAGAGATCTGTATTCAGAATACACAAGAAGGTTAATAGTTTCTGTTAAAGCTTCCGAAAACTTAATATCAATAGATAAGTTTGATGATGGTATAACGCTTAAATGATTTTCACTCGCAGAATAATCAGGAGTTAAATCAAATACAAAGAAAGTTAATCCATTCTTATACTCGGAATATGATATGTTAACTAAATGTTCGTGATAATATGATTTTAATTCAGTAAATAAACTGTAATAGGCTCTACCATAGCAATTTTTCTCAAAGTCTGGAGTATATGGTTTTGATGGTATCATTTTATTCTCTTGAATCAAACAAAGGTAATTTAAATTTAAATTTTTGAAGAAAAATGGATTATCTGTAAACGATCCATTAAAACTCTTATTTGTTACGAATGAGATGATAACACGAGTAGGAAGTGTTCCAACAAAAGCATTTGGGATTGTTGTTGATTGTAATCCACTTGCTAATGTAAACGATTTAACATCGATTCTACGAAAATTTAATTTAATTAATCCAATATCCAAAGCTTTTTGATGTGCGATAAAAACACTAGGATTTATAATGACTTTTCGCAATAACAGGGTTGCACTTTTTATTTCAAATTTATATTCACTTGAACTCGATAGTAAAAGGAAAGAGTTTTTCGACCTCTCTAACTTGATTCTAACACTAACACCATTTATTAATAATTTATCTTGGTTTGCTAAATCAATGTGTAGTGGTCCTAGTAACTCTATTAACTGACTCGTTTTCGTTCTTGAAAATCGTTTACTAAGACCTTGATTCTTTTTATCTGTAGCGAGAGTGGGATCGATTGTATCATAATTTCCTTCCGTATCTTTGTAAAATAAACCAGTTGATAAAAGTCTACTTTGAAACGCTTGATCATAAAATAAGATTGCTTCGATAATACTCCTATAAGCATAATTAACTTGAGAAGATATTTGTTTATCATTCAGAAACACTGAACATTGAGAAAAACAAGAATTTAACGGGTAATTTACAGTAGACACTTTATCACTCTCTCCTATCACATCACCATTTGATTTAACTATTCGACCAGTTAAATGCAAGAAAGTGTGAGCAAAATCTAAATAATTTTGTCCATTTCCTTCTATAAAAAATTCAATTGGTGATATGTCATCAGTTATAGCCGCAATAGGGTGAACTTCCAAAAGTGAAGATTCTTCAATAGCAAGTTGAGTTGGTGGAACTGAAAATATATCTAATTCAGACTTCAATGTTATCATAGATCTTTCATCCATCATGGTGAAAATATATCTCTCATCCGTGTTTTCTTATGATCAATCTTTGATCTCTTTCGTGAAGACTGATTTGATTTCTGAACACGCTTACGTTTTATACCCGATCCTGATTGTAGTTTGTGGATGACATCATCTTTCATCTTTCTCCCTACATCAGTAAAATGATGTCTTGCTGATTCCTTAAACGGTCTACCTGTTGTGACATCTTTTATAACCTTAGTACCAGTATGAAATAATTGTTTCCCTAAATATTTTGCAGCATCTAACACAAAAGGTGATATTTTACGAAATATATCTCCAAAAATACCATAACCTCTTTGATGAGGAATTCCTCTAAAATAATCTCCACCACCAGCTTGATTACAATAATAATGAATGCAATCTGATTGTTTAAGATCCATATTTTATCAAACAACAAAGAAGTTGAAGTTTGAATGTTCTCAATCAACTCACTCAAGGTGAATGATTGAAACCGCGTAAGAATTATATTTATATAGATTTTTATCGTTGGCGAAATGAAAGTACTATAAATGTTTTTCCAGATGTGAATATCATTTTTGCGCCGGTACTTGAACGTAATTCTATTTCAATTGTTTCAATATAATTTACTTTAACAGGAAAATACAACGGATTGTTGTAAACTCGTACAATTTGATCATCTTTTTCACCCCCAAGCGGTATAACACGAAGGAGAGATGCTGCTATTCCTCCAATTCTATGAGGCTGCGCAATATCCGAATAAACGAAAATTTCTGTAATTCCTCCATCTAATTCAATTGGATAGTCGCTTACATGATCTCCTTCTAGAAACAAACTGTTTTTAAAACCTAACAACTGTTGGATTCCACTCCCTAACATCACTTTTGTCAGTTCAGGTATTGATAACTTAACTTTCTTATCCGAAAGCAGTGATAGCTGAATTCCATTAAAAACGTTAAACAATTCCATGGCTGAAGAGTATTGACCAATAGGGATAGCTAAATCTTCTGTTACATTTACTGTTGTTACTTTTCCCTTCTTGGAAGCCTTTTTTATTAAAAGGAAATATTCTGTTGAAGATATGACCTTCTCAAAATCCTTACAATTGTATGCGATATTTCTATTAATTACAACATCATTTAATGTCAAATTCAATGCATTTAAAAGATAAGGAGCTTGATTTGATGAAATATGAATTTCATAACCTTCAGGAACCCGAATGAATACAGTTTCTGGATCAGATTTAGGTTGAAAGAATTTTACTTCATCGGTTTTTGCTAACAATCTTATATTTTCATTAATATCTTGGAATAAGGTTGTACCACCAGCTCCCTCGACTTGCGATTTCAATGGAATGTAAGTAATTTCATCTTTGGTTTTTCGTTTATCAATAACGTAAATCAGTTGACCATCTAAATTTGAAGTTGTGTTTCGAAATTTGAAAGTTGTTGATTTCGATATTATGATATCTTTCATTGGTAGGTGTAAAACATATAACATTTTTTCTGCTTTCTCTGCAATAATATGAAGTTCAAATTCCTCACCATGCCATAGTTGAATTGTTACATTTGCTTTGTCTGCAATGAAGCTTACACCATTGGTTTTAGTTATATGCTGTATGTTTTTGTTCAGATTGGTAAATATTGATCCAGTGTCATCTAATATTGGATTTAAAGGTATCTCATGTTTAACGATGTCTTCATGTTCAATTATATCTTTTTTATAGGTTAAACTATATCTGTTGTTCAAATGCGTTATATTAAAATAACTTCTAGGAATTATTGCTTCTACCAAACCAACTTCCCATTCACCTTTTAACAATACTGGTGGTGATAATTTGGTAATAAAATGGGACTGCGTATTGTTTGGAAATAACTCCATGCAGGAATTGCTGGGTAAGGTTACATAAAACTCCGATTTTACTTCACCCATGATGCTTTAATCCAAGAATTAAACTTTTCATCAAAACCAGTCCACTTAACAAAATACTCCTTCTTACTTCCAACACCTCGTGTACGTAAAATTTTTTCAATGCTCCAGAAACTATCTGAGGATTTTATAACATGTTGTAGTTCCTCTTGATAAAACCTTCCATCTATGATTTCACCTTGAATGTCGCGCAATTTATACGTTGGCGGTTGAGAGGGATATCGTTCATGAATAACAAATACTTCTTCACTCCATCCTGGATAATAACCTCTTTGGAACGTTTTCCGTACTTTTGATATTCGTACAGAATCATTTTTTTTAAATTTATAATTTATGATTGGTGGTGGTTTACCATATAACTTTTGAAAGATTTTTGAGTGATCTAATGGTGTTACCTTCGATGGAGCCATGTCTATACTTCTATGCACAGAATCGTTATAGGTTTTCACTACATCTTCTAAAATATCAATATATCTGTAAGAATTACGATAAGTAAATATACGATATAGTTTATTTTTTAGTGTTCTATGAAACCTTTCGACCACGCTAGCTTTGGTTTGACTGTGTGTTGAATAATGATTGATATTTTGTTGTTTAAAGTATTTTTTGATTAAATAATTGTAAAATTCAGTACCTCTATCAGTTTGAAGATTTTTTGGTTTTGAATTTTTAAAAATTTTTTTAAAGGCATTAACAATGGATTCAGGTTTTTTATCTTTTATTGGAACTGCAAATGCAAACTTTGTAAAAACATCTATAGCAGTTAAAATATGACAGAAATTATTATTGATTTTTGATAAATGTCGCATATCAACTAAATCAGCTTGATACAACTCTTTTTCACCAAAAGCTAATGTCTTTCTTCTAGAATAATGTAATCTTACAGGTTTATGAAGAGTATACACATCTTGCCTTATTAACCAATCTTTAGTTTTCTTTCGAGAAGTTCCCGTTGCTTGAGATAATCGTGACAGTCCTCCGAATGACCCTGTATTTTTGATATCATAATAAACTGTGTTTAGTAAGTTATTGTTTTTTCTACTTCTATCGTTGATATTGTTCACTCGCTCCAGGGATCCCATTTCTTTATTTCCGATGAAGAACCAGTGGTTTCATCATCACTCTTCGTTATTCGATTCAGAGGAATACCGCTTGCAACATCACTCCATGTTGTCCATTTCGATTGTGGTGGAGGTGATGATGGTTTCTTCAGAGATGGATCGACTTCTGACACAATCAACTGATCACGCAACCTTTTATTTCCAATCCATTGTTGTGGAATATTAATATCATAAATTGCTTTATAAAATGTATCAAACCCAATAGGAGGATGTTGTTTTTTCAAGTCTCTCATCAAATAACTAAAGAGATCGACCACATTACTCCTAAGTTCTGGTTTTCCATTTACAACTAGTTCCTGTTGATCATTAAACGTATATCCTGCATTCTTCATTCTCTCTAGTATTGGAAGAATGTACAGCTTTTTCGTTTTAGGAACAGTGTGAGCTAAATATTTTGCAATTGTGTTTATTAATGAGGGAGTAGGTGTTTCAATCTGGTTAACTTCTTCAATGTTTGTTGTTTGTAGATTATCCAACAGTTCAGGAGGAATATCGAATAGTTTCTTAGGTGGTGGAGGTTGCATTACTCTTTGATATTTTGGAATAAGCCGTGATAAAAGTTTAGCTCTCAAATCATCAGGTATTTCATTTTGTTTTAACAAATCGGTTATATCATCTTCCAACCGAACTTCGGGTTTAGTTAACTGATAATATTCAGACACTAACTCAGGTGGAACTAATGCCATTTTTTTCGCCATTATAATTTACCGATTCCACCGAGTAGACTTAACACAGCGGGGAGAATCAATGGTAAAAAACCACCTGCTTGGTTAGAAAACAATTTCTTCTTTTTACCTATACCCACTTTTCTATTAGCTAATAACCGAATTACTCTCTTATGTGGTTGGAGCTTCTTCACTTGGATGGTTGGTATATTTCCAACTAATAAATTTTGACAAATTTCACAAAGCGATTTTATTTGTTCATTAGTAGCAGTTCTTAATATGGCTTTCCTCTGATGGGGAGTAGCAGTTGAAAGTAAGTGTAACAAGGACAGGTGTCGTTTCAGTCTATTCATTTTTCTGATGGTAAAAACACCCAATTAATGATTCCTTTGTCGGGAAAAATAGATTGCCGGAGCCTCTGTTCATCTGACGTCTTTGGATGAACATCAACTAGTAAATAAGAATATGGTTCTGCAGTTGCTTTTTTATAAGCATCTAGAAAATATTTTCCTTTCCCTGGAAAGGCTTGTCGACCAAAGCAGGAAGCTTGTGAGAGATCTCTATTGTTGCGGAACAGTACTAGATAGTGTGCGTTCAAACTTATATCTCGGAACTGTCTTACACGAGGGAAAAGATTTTGAGTGATTAGTATAATACTAAACTTTTTGTGATGTGATCCTACTGTAAACATTTCAGCTACAGCTTTTGTAATATTATTCATCTGGTCATCTATGACAATCAAATCGGCTTTAGCATCTTCATCTGGTAAACCAGGTTTAAATTTGATATTATTTTCTTCAAGAAACCAAGGTTGCCAGATTGAATAACACCATATAATGTTTCTTATACTATAATCATAGCTTTGATTCTTAATAATTTTTCTAACCAATTCGGTTTTTCCAGATTGTGAGGGTCCTGAAATAATTAACGAGCTTGGATGATGTAGCTTTAACATAGTTTTACATAGAGAGATAACCTAATAGGTCTTACAACACATTTCACCTTTTAAAAAAATTTTCAAACTGATGGTTGTTTATATATCCATACACATTAGAAGATCCAACCAAGAGTAGTGAAACTTCGTATGAAATGTTTTCGTAAATACGAAAATATACCCCTCCATCTAGTGAACAAAAAAGAAATTAAACTAGTTCATTTCAGCAGTGCATATACAGGAAAAGATGGTAATCTAGATTTTAAGACTTCTTGCTCTATGTAACCAAGGGTTTCCTGCCAATACGCTCATAAAGTTGTAATATACTATAATTTTGTGACCGTATTGGTAAACAGACTCAAAGCTATTAGTTTTATTATAACCTCACACTTTTAGACAAGCGAAGGTGTGGATTCACACAGGAAACTTCGTCTTAGAATAGGTCAACTGAAGTTTCCGTTCAAATGATAAAACATTGGGTCTTTAAAAATAGTCGAGAGAGAGAAATAACATTTCATCTTAACCTCAGATAACGCTGTGGGTTGGGTAAGAGGTTATAACAAGTTCGAAGATGTCTTTTAAAGTCAGTTCCACTTCAGACCTACCTACCTTCAGTCCATTCCTTTATAGAGTCCTTCCAGAGTAAGGTAAGTCCTACCAAGTAAGTCTTATAGAATCTTTATCCGTTAAACATGTTAAGCATATAACAACAATATTTCAAAACACATCATGGATAGAGGATATTCCAAAAGACATCATAACTTTTGAAAGATTCCAGAACACATCAATCCCCACTACTAACAAGGAATGAAATGACCATTGTGATAGTTATAGTACCGACATGTGACACTCAGAATATTTCCTTGTGAAATATTCTAAGTGACACATGTTGGGAATATTCTCTATAGGAAGTAATTAATATTTTGGGCAAAGCGTTAGAAATAAGTAGAAACCCATTACGGCTTACCTCGAGCGATCGGTGTATTTTTAGGTTTCGGATTCAAATGTCGGTATGGTATACACATCTTTGATTAACACTCGTATAACAGACTACATGGTTGTCATTTAAATTTATTACTTTTAAATGGGTTGTATTTTTGTACAA